>JAGVVM010009454.1:0-23383 GCA_019149425.1 Psidium friedrichsthalianum
AAAAGACAGGAACTTGTCGATGTCTTATCCGCTAACCGTGAGGCAGCGAAGAGGTTGATCCTTCCGAAAACAGAATCGCGTCAATTAGTGAACACGTTGCGATTAAGATGGAGGACTTTGAAGGACTGGTGCTCTATTATTGAGCATAACGCACAGGCATCTTTGTCGACTCTACAGGCGACTGACACAACCAAGTGGACGCCGAAAGGTACAAAGCATTAGTGAAGTTGGGCACTCAACAATTGGCCTAGTTCATTATTGGCACACCGGCCGAGTAGTCATAGTTGTATTATTTACATGACTGGTCACGGGCCTCAAGATGGCCAGTGGGGGCCGCTGCCGAATCCTTCTTCAGTATTCTCGGTATCATCGTCTGAAGCGGCTAACAAGAACATCAAGAAGAATATTAAGTATCGACGTTTTCAGTGTCTTAAGTCGTTTTATCAAACTATGCGGAGGAAGAGATGGCGGAAGACTCAAGTATAAACATACGAAACTTTTCTTTTTTTCCATACATCAACAAGCCTTACAATAAGTCATTGGGAGGAAAAGTAAAACTAAATGAGCCCCATAAGAATCATAAAAGAGCTCAACTGACTCTCAATGAAGTTAATGCTTTGCCAACACCGAGTGGTCTGAGATTCGAGATCCGCAAGCTTAAAGAACATGCGAGTGCATTTCTTTTTCTGCCTGGCTGCGCTGGCCTCGTAATGTTCAACGGCGAATTTTAGATTCTTGATCAAATCTCTCTCGAGAGTGTCGCGACCCGAAAGAAATTTAATTTTTTTCAATCGATCGGGTGAACGGATTATCAGTTAATTGGCTTAACTAACCTAACGCAGACCCTTCCAAGTCCTACCGAATCGCAATTTTGATTTTGTTTAAATGATTTTAAGATTTGAAGTCGCCACTAATCGTTCTTGGTAGGTCGATTAGAAACCTAAATAAATTAGCGGGAGAGCTAATTTATTTCTGCGAAATGAGTTCGGGGATTTGGTTACACTAAATTTACTCTAACGCCATTTCGATACCATTTTTATTTCATGAAAAATCATTTGGGATGATTGGGGAAAAGTTTGAGTCAAATTGACCAGAAGGGCAAAGTGGTTATTTTTTCAAGACTCGGGAAGTGAAAGTAGGTCAAACCAATTGAATGTGGTCATTTCCTATTTTTCACATTTTTGAGAAAATTTTCAAATTTTATGGAGACAATTTTCCTATGAGAGGCAAAATCGTCATTTTGAAAAAGATCGAGAGGGAAGATCTTTAAAATAGGATTGACCAGTCGAAATGGCCGTTTCCTAATTTTTGAAATTTTTCTGAATTTATTTTTATTATTTATTTATTTTGGAATTGCTGGGAATTTTTAATTTTTTAATTAATTTAATTTTTTTTTATGTTCTATTTATTTTCCTAAAGCAAACAGAACAGGGCCGGGTCTAAGAATCCGGCCCGGTTCAGAACAACCTAGGCCTTCGCGGCCTGAGTGTACACGTACGGATTGGACTTCCAAGGGAGACCCAGCCCGTGGGGGCCGAATACCTAAAAAGTCAACAAAAGGGATTGGGTCCAAGATATGCTACGGCCCAACTCTCAATTTCCTTTCTCCTATCCAAAACGACTAACAGGTGGCCCAAACACAACCAGGCCTAATTCTCAAGAGCAAGTCCACGTTCCTCTCTCTCTGACTTATTCAGCCCACATTTATTTTTACTCTTGTTCTTTGACTTTTCTATTCTTTGTTTTGATTTTCTTTCCTGAAGTTCTGCTACCTCCCCTCTTCTTTACATTTGCATGGTTTTCTACGTAAGTTCTCAAAACGCAAGAGTAAATTTCTAACCTAACCTATGAAAGGAGGAATGAGAAAACGTCTTACCATGGTTCCACGCACGTTCCTTCATCGGACCTTCGTCGGTCACCATCCGCGCCATATTCGTACATGTCTCGCCCAATCACTCCTTGTCCCCAATCTCAGAGCATCCATTAGAAGAGGGATTACGGATGAACTTTCGGCCACGGGCTTCTCGTTGTTGTCGTGGATGGACAGATTATTCTTCGTCAATCAAATGGACCCCATCTGAAACATAAGAGCAAGTCTACCATCATTTCACGGTCAAGATCTTGATCACTGAAGCATTTCCACGCGATGTAGAGCCACCATCGAATCTCCACTCTTGCACAGTCCTTTAACCTTGGCAAGCTGAAGTGCAAACTCAATGGCTTCTTCCGTAATTCCTGCAGAAGAAGCCCTGGAATATCCTGCATATAAAACAGGCATTAACCCCCTGAATATGAGGCCATGCCTTGCTGAGCCTCATCACTGCACAACCAGTCGAATGGATTTGTTGTGATGATCTCGGGGATAACAACTGACAATATGGGCATGCCAGGCCTGTACTTAGCCACCAGTTTGGCAAAACTTCCTCCTCTAGTAAGAACCAGTATGAGAGCAGCTCTAGCAGAGCTATCAATTCTAATAGCAGAAGAAGCCAGCTCTTTAATGGGCTCGTGGGAATGGTGAGTGTTCCATTATCCGTTTAAAAGCATCTCCATCGTTAAGAGTGCTCTCTGGTTCTAAGTGAATTTTTTTGCCATGGAGCAAACTGCAAGATTTAGATAAACTCCTCGAACGTTGCACTTGTAGATCATCACTTTCTTCTTGATTCTCGACCTTTGACTAAGAAGAATGTTCTTCGTGTGCTTTCCAAGCAAACTTCCGTACCTCCGAAGGTCTGAGCCTTTCCTAACGAAGGAAAGAGCAATCATGTCAATCTTATTGGGAACACCCACTTCAAGATATCTTCTTTCTCTTTCCCTGTCAATGTTGGAAGGTCCACGACAACACCAAGAAGATTCACATTCTTTCTCTCACCGAGAACTGCAGAGTTTTCACAGCAACAATGAACTAAACCCTGTTCTTTGTCGCAGGATAATACATTAAAAGAGATTGTCCCCTTACACAACGAATGACACTTCCGGGCTTTAGATCCTCGGGCGACTTTTGTAGCTCATGCAAATCATATCCTCATCCCCCTCTATACTATAGTCAATAAATATCGTGATCTCATGGCCCTGCTTCAACTGCGAGTTTGAGTATCTCCAGCAGTGCTTGGCTATGGATATGCCAATGCTCTGCATGAACTCATGGTTGAAGTGACTTCTGTCGTCTTCCTCCGCTTTAGCTCGGCTTTCGAACTCACGTAGAGATGTCGTGGTCCAGCTGTCGGAGCGTCCCCTCTGGAGGTCGACGCTGGGGTAGAAGTGGATATAAAGGGAAAGGAATGCAGCATTGTTGTCTTGTATCCATTGGAGGACATAGTTCTTCAGAGTAGTGGGTGAACCATGATCAGAGGGTAGCGGCCGTTTTCGGTGTTACCAAAACAGCGACGGTGAACACCAAAATCTGGCATCGAAATCTGAATTGATGCAGCGAAGTATGGTTCGACGTCGATGCTGCTAGTTAGTGTCAAAGATTCAGTACTGTGATGGGAGAAGTTGCTGACGCATCTACTTGGACTGCCTTATTACTGTGAATGGAGGCCCCAGATATACATATAAGTGCCACAGATTCTTGCATGTAAGTATCATCTGTCAACTTTCTTCCGCTACTAACTTCTTGTAACCTGAGCTTAACCTCCCTTGGGGATGATCATAGGCTGAAAAGTGCAATGCATTGTGCTGGCTCTTTCCCTCTGCTCCTCTCGAATTCTCCTCTCTGTTTGCTATCGTGGCCGTCAAGTCCTTGACCTCGAGCAGGAGCTCCTCGTCCACGTACTTCATTGATGCCGACTCCAGTTCCAGCCTCGATCATCTGCCACAAGAACTTAGAGCAGTTGCTTGGATTCTGCCACCAGCCTCTACACCGACTCCTGGTGTATGAATCCTCGAGCCACGGCAGCTCGGCCCCTTTTCTTCTTTTTTTTTCTCACACATCTCTTATGCCCGTTTCTCGCCACCGATCATTCTCGGACAACCAGCGGATCTTCCCTTTTTTTTTTGTAGCCTTCCCCCCAACGTTGGAGAGAGACCAGCTAAAAAAAAAAAAAAATCCTCTCCCCTAGTCCACGAACATCCCTTTTCATCTTTGGCCCCGTGGCTGTGGCAATCTTCCAACACACGCCATAGCCTCCAGTCCAGACCTTCCTCTACGTGGAGCCATGCCTAGTCAAGTGACTAAGATTATCTGATAGTCGCTCTCTTTCAATTCAGCTGCTGGCTGTCTTCTCTTCTTGCGCCAAACGTTCCAGGCTCCTCGTTCTGTACAACTATCCTTTTTCTTTTTGCTTTCCATGGTTGACCGAAGCAAACTCTCTCCTTTTGGAGCCCATATGCACAAATCCCTCATCCTCGACACACATCATCAACTAGAAAAAATGTGCTCACACTATCCCATGGAGCAGCTGAGCAAATCTTACATAGAGAGCATACCTCTTAGCTCAAACAAAAAGAGGCATACCAGCAGAAGTCATACCAGAGCATTCAGATTCGGCTTCTAATAGGCATAGGCGCATTTTATTGGCTATCACCCGCTATCCGTGCAGAGAGCACTTCAAACTTCAATTTTCAACGGATGAAGATCTAAATCACTTTTTTTTTCATACATGAGTAGGGCTATGGAGACCATTATTTGGACCATTGGAGGACAATATCACAACTCCTAAAGTAAGTAAGAAAGAAGAAAAAATGAAAGTAAATTGGCTCAATTGGATTTTTTTTAGTCCTAATTCGAGATTATACTCGTGAAGGAAAACATGACCCCGCATTGGATTTTTCAAAATTACAATGGCCCATGAAAATGGATTTAAAAATAAAAAATTTGACCATTTTTGCATATTTTCGTGGCCTCAAATGCTAATTTTTTTCTAATTTTCAAGTATTTTTGTATTTTTTTGAAAAATATTAAAATACGAAAATATGAAAATTTATTTTTTGTTCAAAATTGGTTCCTTAGGCTTGGCCAAGGCTTCAAAGTTGATTTTTTAATTTTTTCAATTTTTCTCGACTTTCTATGAATTTTCGAAAATAAAATGCTGAAAATACTGAAAATATGAAAAATATTTTTTTGGTCAAAAATTGGTTCCTAGCTTGGCCAAGGTCCCCAAAGTTGATTTTTTTTAATTTTATGAATTTTTATGAAATTTTTATTAATTTTAAAAGAAAATGTGATTAAAAATCAGGTGTCAACAGAGAGCTAACATCCACCATTAGGTCTTCGAGTCTCTCTTCCAGTCAGTCACATCTAAACTTCATCACGATGTCACTCGGGTCAAGCTTGAAGTAAGTCTGGAGCAAGGCTAGGTGCTCCACCAACTTCTCTATCTCGTAAACCAACAGCGAAGAATTTCACCAATCGAATTTTCTAGATCGCGACAGCAGTTTTGCCCAGCGCCAGTAGGCTTACCCTACTAGTGGCCAGCAAGGGCAAACTTCGCTTGAGGCGGCTAAGTCGACCTCACTAGCCCTAGCTTATAGCCGATCACCACCGGCAACCGGCTTGAAGAAGAAGAAAGGATGGGGAAAAAAAGAAAAGAAAGAAAAAAGAAAAAATCATTTGAAAAATATTAAAATATTATATAATTGATTTATGTTAATACCGATTGGTATCTACGTCAGTACCGGCCGGCCAAAGTTGACTGAGTGGACCGAATGAGTACAAATACAAAGATTTAGGACTAAATTGATACAAAATAAAGTTTAGAAATAAATTGGCATAAATATAAAATATTTAAGATCGAATAGACAAAATTAAAGATTAAGACTAAATTAATAACAGTGCAATATTAAGATTTTGTTTTTTTTTTACAATTTTACCAGTTTTAGGACCAAAACTGGTAAAATTAAATGAAATCGAGGAAGGAGTAGCTTCTATAAATGGCTAAGAACAGTGCATTTATGGCATATGAGGAAGAGTAGCTTCTATCAAATGGCTAAGAACAGTGCATTTTTCCCCCTCTTTTTGGGCGGGTGAATATAATTGCGACAACTCCAATTCGGGCTAAGCTTATAATGGGAGGAGTGTCGAAAAAGTTCAAAACTTATTACATTGATATCAATTCCGTCCTAAACCTTTTGTATTAATGCCAATTTAGTTCTAAACTTCTTTGCATTTGTGCCAATTCAATCCTAAATCTTTTGTATTGATGTCAATTAAGTCAATCCAGCCAATTTTAACTTGAAATCGCTTATGTGGATATCGATTGTTTTACGGGGTATAGCTGGCGTTGACATGGATATTTTTTAACATTATTTTAAATATTTTTAATTACATTTTTACAAATATTTTAAAAAATCATTATTAAAAATATTAAAATGATATTAAAAAATGTCAGCTTTAGCCAATCCCTATAGGACAATCGTCGTCCACCTCAACCATTTCAAGTTAAAATTGGCTGGATTGACTCAGTTGGCATAAATGCAAAAAATTTTGACTGAATCGGTATCAATGCAATAGATTTAAAACTTTTTTGACACTTTTCCTGCTCATAATGTCTATGGCAAAAGACTAGCCAACCACATCGTCCATGAGCCGAGCATGATGACATCTTGAAGCTGCTAATGACATTCATCTTCCCAGTGAGCTGTACCCACAAGCGCGGTATGTTCTCGAAACTAATTTGATCGCAATTGGTTTTTACTAAATTATAGCAAATGGACCTAAATAGTTTAGAATCACTCGTGATGCAGCTGTGCCTCAAGCTCGCCGAGCAACCTTGGAGCGATTCTTGGAGAAGTGTGAGACAAGTTATTGACACCTAAATTTTGATTTTTCTTTTTATATATATTATTGCAAAAATGAGAATTTATTCTCACAAAAAAATTTCCTCGTAATTTGCATATTTTGTTTCATGCATTATATTTGCATCAATTTAGACTGGCAGAGGAATTGGGCTTCAATTGAAGAGTGACGGACCCGAATTTACTTGAAAATTTGGCTAGCCCATGGTGACGTTTTTATTGGGCCGAAAATTCAAAGAGTCTTAACCCATTGGACTCTTCAATATTTTGAAATTAAGAGTTTTAAGTAATTAAAACTCTTAGATTCAGAATTTCTAATCTAATTGCTATAATCTAATCCTACCTTAGTTAGGTTTAATCTAATGGCCCATAATAACTCATACTCCTACTAGAACTAGGATTGGCCTTAACTCTATATAAGCAACCTTAGCTCTAGGGTTAGAAAAAAAAGAAAGAGGGAGAAAAAAGTTTAGATTTTTAGAGAGAAGCACTTGAAAAATTTCTCTGATTTGTAGGTCGTTAATCACAAGTTCCAGCGGTGCCGTTGCTCGTTTGTTCGTTCTCGAGGCATTGTCCAGCACTGTTTTGGCATCAAAGAGGCTCAAGTTGCACCTAACGAACTAAGAGAAAAAAAAAATACTGCTGTTCGCTGCTCAATACCTCATCATTAGGCTGTAAATCAAGCTCAAAACGTGCAACTTTGGACAAAATTCCAGATTGCACGCGCGCTGGAATTTGGCTTGGAAAAAGGTAAAATTTCTGAATTTTTTTTTTGCAATTCGTGCTTGTTTTACTTGGAAAACATGCATGTACGTTTATCGTTTTTGATGAGCGTATTTGATTTGCAATTAACCATTTCATTAAGTTGTGCTAAAAACAGAAAATTGAGTTTCTTTGCTAACAAATTCCTGATTTTTTTGGATAAATTCATTAGATCATGAAATTGTTTGAATAATCTTGAGGATTGATGCAATTTGATTGGAAAAAATCTTTTCTCAAAGTTAAAACTTGTTGGGCATTTTTCTGAGATTAATTGGATTAGTTAAAAAAAGAAGAAAAGGAATTTTGTGAACCAAAGATTGATTTTCTGCACATGTGTCACTTGGTTGAATTCGATACGTCCATGGATGAGTCTTTCTTCGAATTTTATCTCATGAGTGGTTGAGTTGTCTTATCTTGTGATTTTATTGAAATATCTCTATGTTGTGGATGAGGTTTATTAAATTAAACTTCATCTAATCTTTGAGAAGAATTTGAATTGGATAACGTCGGACTTGTTGCGGATAATCCTTTGCTTTGAATGTTTATCTCTAGTATGTGAGTTGATTGGAATGTTATCTGGTAGATATCTTATCTCCTATAATGCTCTTTGAAGTTATTTGATTAAAGATAAGATAAGATTCAATCAAATGTTTATCCAAATTTTTTGAGAATTATCTAAAACTCTTTGCAAATCATGAAGATAATTTTCTCAAAAAATTAAATCGATCTTTGGACTGGGAAAGTGGACCCCACTTGAGCATTTTCGGTCACCCCTTTTATTTTCCTAAAAAAAATTAAATTAAATTGCTCACTTTGCTTTTTATTTTTTGCTAGGTTTGTTTGATTGCTTGATTGTTATAAAGTTTGTACATCTTTAAACAAACATGCCCATAATATATGCTCCCTTGTGCCTAGACTCTTCGGAAAATAATTGCATGCCTTAGCCACGATCTTGTGAATGGGACGGCAATTTAGCATAGAATTTCGTGTTCTGCCCTTTGGTAACAAGGGACGATGTTATTCTATACAATTATTCGCATACTGGCTCGAATCTCCGAGGACGTAGTGGATAAATTCTTCTCTAGCCCAGATCTTTCGGAATGAGTGAATTTATCGGAAAAATAAAATTAAAAGGTATATTATGATCATTTTTGTTTATTTTTGTTCAATCTTTGTATTTTGATTGTTTGCTTCATTAAATAAAAAACCCCCAAAAAATAACTCTCCTTTTTCATAGTTAATCATGCCAAAAGTCCATTTTATGTCATAAATATCATCCAATATAAGTTAAGACTTTGAGAAATCATTTTCTTAGATTAAATTGGATGATAACTCTTAAGGCATGTTTTCATAATAGTCGTCATTTAATCCAAAGGGTAAAAAAATCATTTTTGCAGATACATGGTCATTTATGTCATTTTCAAAGGAAAAGTCATTCAATTCACAATCATCAATGGAAAAGGATTTTTCCTGAAAATTGGTACCGAAAGGGCATTAATTTTTCCAAATTAATGTAATCAAGTCTCCGGACTCATTTTCTCTGATTCGCAGAAATAAATTAATTCTCCGTTAATTTATTTAGGTTTCTAATTGACCTACCAAGAACAATTAGTGGCGGCTCCAAATTGAATAAACTTTGCATGAAAAGAACCTAAGTTGCAATTCGGAAGGATTTGGGAGGGTCCGAATTAGGTTAGTCAATTAACCTAATAATCCGTTAGCCTCGATTTTAGGTCGCGACACAAGTAACAAGGGTTTTGCGTATGAATAAATTCTTCTCTACACTATTATGAAAATCTTACATTATGATCGTGGAAGAAACTTCAATTTTTCCACTGCAAAGCAATTGTACAATAAATATAAAAAGAATGACGACTTTCTCATCTTCGTTGCGGATTGAGCGGCGGCATTTACGATCTCATAAAGAAATCATCCGACAGCTAAATCTTTCCCCGTGAGGAGCGGAACTATGGCAGCTGAACTGCACAAATTGATCCTTCTCGTTTTTGTTCAGTCATCTTCTTTTAATTATTTACCCCATTACTTGGGCATGTTTCGAGGCCGGGAATACCTTCATAAGTTCGACATGGATGAGTATAAGTAGCTTTTGATAGTTCCAAGGGGAAATTGTTACATCTACCAATGTCTGTCAATGCTATCCTCAAAGCAAAGTGTGGCTATATAGAGAAACAACAGTACACGCTACTTGTGGGCGTTAGATTATATTAAGTTACACTTTACATATCCTATTCCTACCGCTTTGGTCCGAAAAACATACTTCACACCTACATATAGAACCGAGAACATCAAATGAGCGTGCGCTAGGACATTTAAAATGAGAAATAGCTAATTGGCATGAAAGGTACCGTGACTACATAGGAATTACTGTAGAACAAATCATAAACCTATTGTATTGCGGCCATTTTAGTCCCAAATATTTCAATCTAGTCACTTTAGTTCAAATTATTTTGACGACTTTATTTAACGTGGCCACCAGCTGTCCTACATAGCAAGGCCAGTACTAGCGTCGATAGTTCTTTCACTTTTTTTTTTGTCAAATTTTCTGAAATTTTATAAAAACTATTCATATTTCCAAAAGGGTTAGCGGAGGTAGCTGGGCCCTCGGCAATAGCCGGTGAAGCTTCACGCCCTTGATCAAGCGAACTTATGCTTCGAGAGCGAAGGCCCTTCGAGCTTGGGATTTTCGTATCATTTCTTTCGACAGTGCCTTGCCTTGGTTTAGAAATGACATTTTACGTCATTTGCTTGTTGTTTCTACTTTGTATTTGGTAAGTCAATTCCTCATTTTCTTTCCTTTTTTTTTTTTTTTTGCCTTTCTTTCCCCATTTCTTGCCTTTTACTTAAAGGCCGGTTCCATGGATCCACATGAGAACCGAATCAGACTAAACCGGTGGTCTAGTTCTCAGATGGATCCAGGAGCTAACGAATTGTTCTCGATCCCCAGTTTGTGGAATCGACCCTTCTTGGGTAGTTCCCAATTCCAAGGTGGGCTTTGATCAGCAATCACTCCTACTCATTGGTGCTTCCCTCCAAGGCAAAATGCTCTCCTATTGATGGATTTTTACGTCCTTCAACAAATCACATAGCCCGGTTCGCCCTCAGTGCAAGAGCACTTTAAAGGGAGCTATTATGCATTCTTTGAAGGGTGGCTGCCACTAGACAAATCTCATGGTTGTCTATGCATCTCTACGTCCTCATCAACGAACGACCATATAAGGGCTTTAGCTAGTGATTTGGGCCATTTCTCTCTTAACGATAAAGTTTATACCTCATGGTTTCATTGGCCGACCATGATCTCTATTATGTGAAGAACATATCAAATATTCAGAATTTGTCTAGAATTGGTACCGTTAACGCAACTCGCATCAAAGTACTCTACCCTTAGATGTAACTTGAGCTAAAGTTCATGTTTTACTTGGCTAACAAGAAAATGGTATTAATTTTAGGTTGGCGCTATTTTCACCTCCTTATTTGCTCCTTACACTCCTTATCACATTGAATTGACGACACTATCCCTCATGAATCTCACTTTTGATTTTAGATTAATTCTCACCTTTTTTCTTCTTCTTTTTTTAATTTACTAGAAGAAAACTTGCATACCCTTTCAAACAATTTTTTTTTTCACCCTAGTCCTTTCTTCCACACCAATTACGTTTCAACGTTTCCTTCTTATTTGTCTTTTTTTGAACTTATGCTCCATTACTAAAATTTAAGCAAGCACTAATCATATATCACAGTAAAGAAATGTTCATTCCATCTACAAATTGTTTACTTCATTTCCCTCTATTATCCTTGAATTTTTCGACTTCAACTTTTAGTATAAATTTACAAGAATTTACTCAAAGATTGAATATTGCTGTCGATGTATGGATTATACATAATTTACTCAAGAGTATATTCTTAGTTGTGCTTAAATTATTTTGTGAATAATAGTTTCATACTACAAAAAGAAAGAAATATACAACTCATTAAGAAAATAATAATTTTTTTTTGTTAGAAACACAATAACTAGTTTTTTTTGGTTTTTCGCTTTTCTTCCAAATGGAGAAAGAAAAGCGAAAAACCAAAAGAGGAGGCAAGCCTGAGTATTAAATCAATGGTGGATCTCAAATTTAACCTCAATAGCACAATTGAAACAAAAGAAAAGGAAGAAAAAAATGTAAGAAAAAATTCTTAAATCAAGAATCGGACTCATTATGAATAATGTAGTCAATTCAATGTAAAAAAGTGTGTGAAAAGCCAATAAAGAAGTAAAAATAGCGCGAGCCTAATTTTATTGCAAGGGAATAAGTCAGGCGTTTTTTTAAGGGGGGAGCGGGATTGATGGGTTTTTTGTTCCTCCAGGAAAAGTTGACGATTTTTGGATAATTTTTTTTTGGGTAACTTTTTTTTTTGGTCGGTTTTTTTTTGGTAACTTAAATCTTATGGTTTGGTGACCTTTTTCATGAGAATATATATTCATGTTTTTTTTCTTTTTGTCTTTAGCCTCTGGTGTTGTTTTTTCTTTGTTGATTTAGCCTCTCAAATATATTTATTTCAAACAAAAGTTACAGTGAAAAATAAGATAGACATAAAGATTTGAGAGATAAGGCCGCACATGATAACACTTCTAAAGCAGTAGAAGGGCATCTCAAACTAAGTAGCATCGACACCAATACGTGACACGACATGCTGACACGTCATTATAAAAAAAATACATAATTCCAACACGTGCATTAAATGTATATTTATATATATACATGATAAATTATCATATTTATAAATATGAGTACCAACAGTGAGTTTCTTCTTATTTTTCTTCTGTTAGGATTCACGATTATGTTTTTTTTTTTACTGGCTAGGTATATTAATTTTGAAATGATTAGATATATGACTTAAGTATATAGATTTTTGATAAATTTACTTTTTTACCCATAATTTATTTAAAATGCTTAAAATTGACCATGTTCTTGTTGAAATGACATTTCGGGATACTGAATTCACATGTTGCTAGCATGTCTAGCATTTTGATCACGTGTCAA
The DNA here is from genome assembly GCA_019149425.1 of Psidium friedrichsthalianum. Classification (NCBI taxonomy): domain Eukaryota; kingdom Viridiplantae; phylum Streptophyta; class Magnoliopsida; order Myrtales; family Myrtaceae; genus Psidium; species Psidium friedrichsthalianum. The sequence continues at coordinate 12,540 of JAGVVM010009454.1, forward strand.
TAACCTGTCAAAGAGAGTCGGAGTGTTGGAGAGAGTCGGACATGATGTGAGACGACATGGAGGCCCTCGAAGAGGTTGGTGCTTCCTAGACCTCAAGTGCCAATGTTTGTGTACAACCCTCATTTTGGTATCAATATTTTTTTGATCACTTAAGTGCAATTTTTTTTTGAAAAACCGTTATTTGATTGCCAACTCTAGTGAGTTTTACCAGAAATTATACATGGTATCTACATGGCTTGTTGGAGGATCCCAATCAATAATAAAAAAAAATTCACGTAAAAAAATGAGCTAAAAAATATTTCAAAAAATTAGAAGTTGCAACGGTAAGGGCTTGGACAGCCTCGCCACCAGGGTGGGGGATAGCTGAGGGGGTTGCCGAACCGCTACTACTCCCACCAAGGCCTTGCAAACCCACGGCGAGGCCAACCTTACAGCTCACTGGTTTTCTTACTCAATGCTCCAATCATCTCTTGTCTCTGTTCTTCTTCTTCTGCTCCTCCTCCTCCTCCTCCTCCTCATGGTTTTCCACTTCTTTTCTGCTGGAGGAATTGTTGGGTTTTCTTAGTTGTGTGTTTTGGGGATTGTTCTCAAGAAATTTTGTAGGAGTGGGACTGGGAAAAGCCAAATTAAAACTCAATTGGAGATTACCCAACCAGGAATCTGAAGGGTAGGGTGTCGTGCTTGTTTTCATTGATCAGGGATGGATGGCGGGAGTTATTGAGCCTTCGCCACTAGCCGGCGACTTCCATCAGCCATCCCCACCCTCATCGGCCATTGTTGGCTATGGCTATGCAATGGTGGTGGGGGCTTATAACTGCAGCCTCCTTTTTTTTTTAAGCCTTTTTCAATTAGCTTATTTTTAAGTCTAAAAGTCCAAATGGATGCCACATGCACTCCATGTGGACACATATTTTTTAAAATAAATTTTCATGTAATGTTAAAAATAAAAATAAATGACACGTAATTAGTTGGTCAAAATTTCTCGCCATTGACACTTAAGTGATTTTTTTCCTTTCGATTTGGCACTCAAGTGAACTAGCAAAAATATTGGCATCAAAGTAAGCACCCTCTATAAATATGAACACTATGTGTCCTTTTGCCATTTTGAAGCACAATTTCTACTTTAGAAGTACTTTTGAAGCAGAAATCTATTTGGTAACGCAACTTCTAAAGTAGATATTCGTTTGGTTACGCAACTTCATTTTTTTTTTGTTTACTTCTGAAGTAATTTTATGCTTTAGAAATTGTTTTCAACCCGCTTTGAGAAGTAAAAATCTCTCAATATCAATATCTTTCTCCTTTCACCCTAACTATTTTTCACTTTGGCTTCTTTTTATTCTCAAAGCCTCTCTCCCAAACGATGTCCCCACCGTCGCCAACCACCGCTCGCTACTACTGGGTTGCTATCTTCTGCCGCCAGAGTAAAAAATAAATAATAATTTTTATTTTTAAAAGAAATTAAAATAATTTCAAATTCATGAGAGTGTTTTAGCAATATTATTTTTCTTAATAAATTAAAAGAAATAAATATTCTATGATTTGATTTAATATAGAAGCATTAAGTAATATAGGTTGGGTTGGTATGGATTGAGTTGGGTCTAGATTGTTAAATTTGTACTGTATGAAAATGGGTCAAAACAAGTTTAATGGGTCAAGATGAGTCGAACCATAGTCAACCCAACTCCACCCACCTGTTTGACATCTCTAGGCATAGGCGAGGAAGCATCGAAACTACCTGTGTTTTTAGCGTAGATATATGAGCTCGACCATCGTATTCATTACTACAATTTTTCATAAAATTGGTCCCCATTTGCATAAATAATTGAATGAAAAATTGTACATAAATCCGTCAGCAGTTGTAATTCACTTCTTGAATAACATGCATTTTACATTAGGATCAATAATTTTTTATAGGAGATTTTATGTTAATATTATTTCAAAAATAGAAATTTTCAATTATTACCAAATGGATTTTTGTTCCAAGAGTAGAAATTTTGTTATGTTTTCAAATGTTTTTCTCTGATTAGAAATCAACTTCTACAACATCAACATCGCCTTTATCCCAAACTAGTTGGGGTCGGCGGTCGATGAACCCGAAGTGAAAAGCTTAAAATATACTAAACATAAAAGCAAAAATACGAGTAGAAAAAAAATAAATATAAACATAAATAAATAAATATAAATAGAAATGACTAAACAGGGCACTCTGGAACATAGGAAATCCCTCTTTTATAATGTGGATAGCTTTCTTCCACTCCGTCCTAAGATAGATCGTACGCCAATCTATTTTTCACTCCATTAAATCTTGTTTTACTATCTTCCCCCAAGTAAGTTTCGGCCGACTTCGTCCTTTCTTCATATCTTGTTCTCAGTAACATACTTCTGTTCTTATCGAAGCATCTAGGGGTCTACGGAGAATATGTCCAAACCATCTCAATTTATGTTCTCTCATCTTCTCTGCCACCGGTGCTATTACAACTTTTCGTCGAATATCGTCATTTCTTATCTTATCCATCCTTGTATACTCAGAAGCAGAAGTAGCAAAATCAACTTTTGCTTAGAAGCAGAAGTAGCAAAAGTAGAAAAATCAACTTTTTGCCAAAAATTGATTTCTAAAGTAGAAGTGTTGCCATGCATGCTTTTAGGGCGTCAACTCTGGCTCAGATTTTTATTCTAAAATTACCTATATAGCTCTTCATATTTTTAATCAAAATATTATTTCTATTTTTGACAGAAAATTAAAGTAATTGTTTCATACAAAGGGAAGAGATTTTAATTGTACCAATTATTTGTAATTTTTCAAGAGTTGAGGTATTAAATATTAAATAAAGACATAATTTATTACTTATCTAACTAGTGTAGTTCATTTGAGACATTTACAAATACTACATTACACATCTATATACTGATATAGAATATACAAACTTCAGGCTACTTTCATAGAGAGTAATCTTAGTAATCACTTCTGACATCCAAAGGATAGAATCTTATTCAATGCCCTTGGACTCTCGGACACATTGATATGAATACGGTTGTGGAAAATAATTGAGCCAAAAGTTAGAAAAATATCTCACTAAATCGACTGGTTGCATTATGAATCTTGAACTTTAGCAATGTAGGACAACCTTTTTACTTACGCAACATTTGGTTAGCAACCAAAACAACGAGTGCATGGCAGCATCACCATTAGAACTTCCCGGTATCCTTTTGCTGGTTCATGACATTTTGACAGCATTGATTGGTCATTGGGAGAAACATCCGACCCATTAGCCCACTACTGTATGCCCACTTTCACTTGCAAGACATAAGCCCAAAAGTTAATCACAAGTGGCCCAAAACCGGGGAGTACGAATATGGAACCCTTTTGATTTTGAATGCTTTATGGGCTCTAAAGAAACCAATGGGGGATCCACAGTTCCTGAATTTCACTGAACTTTTCATTAATTGGACGAGGGAAATCAAATGCAGGGAAAATTACTAAAAAATGCATACACCTATTGTAATTGTCTCAATTCAATCCTAAATTGTTTTTGCAATTACGTCACAAACCTTTTGCATTTGTACTAAGTCATTTCATCCAACCGGCAATGGAGTGGCTATTTTTAATAATATTTTAATATTATTTATTATTTATTATCTTTATTATCTTTATTTTCTTTCGTTTTTTTTTTCCCTCCTTCCTCCAATCATCATCGAATGGGCGACCAGCCAAGGACGAGGGCCGGCAAGGTCAAGCCTTGCCATGGCAAGCCTCAACCATCGACATCAAGGGAGAGACCAACCTTGTTGGCCCTCACCTCTAGCTAGTTGCCGATTTGGTGACCAGCTGGAGGAAAAAGGAGAAAAAAAAATGAGTCAATTCCTGCCAAATTTACATTTAAAAAAGATTTAGGACTAAATTGACACAATTGCAATAAGTTTATGACTTTTTTGGTAATTTTTTCACTAAATTTACATAAAAAAAAATCTATAAAATTTGAGCTTATGGGCACGAGAAGACGACATGCATATAAAGAATGAAGATATGGGACGGGGGATGCCTTAACATTCACGTTTGGACATCGTCACATCTCAGACCTCCCAACCGTGCTAATAGGGTAATCGCGACACTCTCGTCCCATCGCAGTGAGTAAGATTACTCGGCGAGAGGGCCTTGACAATAACCTCGAGAGAGTTAGCTTTGTTGGAATTGGAGCTCTCTTAACTGTTCGAGAGATTGGACCAAGAAGTATCCCATACAACGTCTATGATGTTGATGTTAACGTTATACATTTAGCCAATCACTATATAACAAAATAATCAAGCAATCCAACCTATGAAGAGATCTGTTTTCAAACTTCAAAATGTCTCAACTGCGGTCTGTATTACTTGTTATAAATTAAGCACGATGAACTAATTTTCTTACGAAACAAAAGAAACTTCTTTTTTTGGCTTTGGTTAGTCCATGCTTTTTCTCAGTCGTCCAAGTTGCTCGTCTTGACTCCGAAGCACACGGTTTGGGCGCAACAGACAAAAAAATTGCGCGAGAAAGTCTTCCAGAGGATGCCTCTAGAAGAAGATCCTTCAATCTTGCACACGATGCCAATCTAGAAGGCGATCCTTCAATCTTGCAGGAGATGCCTGTCCAGAAGAAGACCCTTCATTGTCTTTCTTTCTGTACAAAAGGAAAAAGGACGAACACAAAGTGTTGTCATCAGATCGACATAGCCGCTTGCTTAGACATGACCATCGGCAAGCCCCGTGGTAAAACTGATGGAAGGTCAAATGAATTTTCTCCTTAAGCTATCGCACCGATCTATATGATCATGTAAGCAAATTAATTTCTCGTTAACTTATTTATCGCTTTATTGCGATGCGAACACAGAGACCTGGCTACCTAAAGATCATGGAATGTGATATAAAAAAAATTAAAATGTTAAAGCACGCTTTCATCTAGCAGCTTAAGCTTTTGAAACAGTTGACAATGGTCTATCAAAATCTTATATGGTATCAGAGCATGAAGTCCCGAGTTCAAATCTTTTCAAGTTCCATTTGCCTCCTTAGTTTAAACATATCCAAACGTAGGACCAGACTAAAGACCAGACTAAGCATGGGAAGAGTGATGTAAAAATTAAGACAATTAACCACGTATTGATCTAACAACTTAAGTTTTTAAAACAGTTGGTAGTGGCTCAATAAAATCTCATAAAATACCTGCAAGTGCCATATGCCAGTTTAGTCCAGATCTTTGCACATGGCAAGTGACCTTGACGTAGAATAGTTTGCATGTAGTTAGTGAAATTTTGAATGAGCAACGGGGTTCATTTATTGCAATTTTTCTTCATTTCTATATCTATTTATTTGCGCTCCGAATTACCAAATGATCCCCAAAGAATTCTCAAGCTATACACGTTGGAACCGCCAGGAGGCCTCCGCGTCACAACGATTCGTGCCCCGAATTTATTCATCCCACATTGCCTTGTATTCATATTAGCAAATCTTTCGAAAGGAGTACTCAGACGTCAGTCCCTGACGGTGGATAGCATCTTTATTCATGCATGACTTCACGGTAGCAAGCCACCGAGCTTGATCATGAATACGAATTTATTACAACAAATCAAGCTCCTCCTTAATGATAAATATTATTTCTTAGACTACGCTTGATTGTCAGGATATAAGCCTCCTATCCTGTATTTGGTAGTTATCCAAAATAAGGTTAAAGAGGATATATGGGAATATAGTCGGGATAAAAATATCTTAGGGGATGGGATGAGATAGAGTAGAGTGATATTTCTCAAAAGAGCAGACATAAGATGAATCGAATTTTTCCCACATCCACAGCCTTTCCTCCCCGTTGGGCCTCCTCTCAAGCGAGGGAGCCGCCTCATTGGCAGTGGCCACCTTTCTGACGATGCTTAGCTAAGGCCTCTGCCGCAAAGCCAAGTGTCTCAATGACTTTGTTCTTTAATTGATTATTTGGCATGATATGAGATTACGTCCATCATTCTTTAACCGCTTGAACCTTTTCAACATTCGGAAGAGGGCTTGACATGTCATGAAGAACTCGAGGTTGATTATCGACTTTCAAAGTAGCTCGCTTGGACGACCTGCATGAGTGCATCTTCAACTTGTGAAAAGAGACCGAATAATAAGATTGTTTAGCACTTGTTTCCTCAATCGACAAGACAACAAGCAAGATCAATGAGTTATTTTCAAAAGATTCGACTCCAAATCAAGACTAACCCGATTCTATGGGTTTGCTCCGTCAATGTTGTGCCCGAATTTAGATGGTACAAACCTTTGCTCAACAATAACTCGCTCGTCAAAACTTATCGTTGGATAATTTCTAAAGCATCGTGATGATTCAATAAAATAGAATGATATCCGCCGCGCCTTGTCTTGCTTATCCGACTTTAAAACTGTAATTCACCAATAGTAGATACGATATGATAAAATTCTTGGATTTCATATTTTATCCTATTCAATTCAATTTTAATTGAAATTCGGATAATCAAACCAGTCTTCGAGTGATATATGTGACTGTAATTTGCAAGGGATTGCTGATTATCCTAATATGTACTCATAATAGATGGATAATGGACAGGTGGATGGCATACCGACCCATATGAACAATAATTTACAACCAAGAAACGCTTACGGCATGCACATGTCACGATGGCATCATGATAAAAGACGACAATCTGTCGAGTCAACAGGGTCGTCCATCTAGGAAAATCTTGTTGGCCTCCTCGGAAAAGTCGAAAGGGGCTCGTAACCCTCCCTTGTCTGGAAGTAAAAAAGAAAATGAAAATGAAAATGAAAAATATAAGCTAAGCGTAGACTTGGAAAGTTGTCTTCAAAGGTTTACCTGTTTTTAGCAGACAAAAACAAAAATTTCCTGCAGAAAAAATAATTTGCCAATGCTTTTCTTTGCACAGTGAAATATACGAAGAACAACGACCAATCAAACTCCGCCGCGAATACTGAAAAAGAGAGCCGAGCCAAGATTCTTTTCCCACTCGCAAAGAGACATGTAGAGCCACTTGAAGCCACCAGGTTCTTGTCATTATTTTACAGTGTTGACGTGAGAAGCTTCCTCTTGTTTTTCTACATGATTTAACATGGTACAATTGACTGGAAACAACACTTGTTGGCTAATCATTTTGTTTATGCACATAAAATCTCATTTTATATGTTTTAATCTTACCAAGGTTGATTTTGCTCACGATAATGGCCATCGGAACGAAAACGGCATTTCCAAGAACTCTATTACTACAATCTAAGAACACAGAAATAAAAAAAACAAACGAGTGTTTGTGTACCAGAATTTCAGATCAATTGTTTTTGATACGAAATAACAACGGATTTGGAAATTGCATTTTGTAACAGTTCCTTGTCATGAAATTTATCTAACGAATCGAAAGAACGATAGAGGTAAGCTCCCGAACACCGCGATTTATCCAGGTTCACCAGAAAAGGGCTAAATTCCTGCCCGTTGACGGCCAGCGGGACCTCCGTGTCGGGGGCGCCCCCCGAACCCCCGCATTCCGTGCGCAGGGATCACATGTCGTTGGTTCATACTTGTTTTCTCTAAACTCACGTGGGCATGCCCGATGTGAGAAACAATGGTCCCTGAAGTATTCGCCAACTCCAACACCTTGTGTGATGTTATTTGCGCATTGGGATTAGAGAAGGTACTTGAACACTATTTATAGAGTTTCAACCACAAACCCTTTCTCCACATGCCAAATTTTACTCAGCTCACACAAGCAAATCTCACATTAGAATTATTTAGAATTATTATATCTTATCTTATTAGATCAATCTCTTAAAACAGCAAATTTCAATCCCACTCAATATAGCCCACATAAAAATATATTTAAAAAGAAAATCTTACACGGAAAACAAGATTAAGCCGCATACTATTATGCATGCGTTGCATTTTGCGTTGATTTTAGTCGATGCTGTGGACTTTGAGAGTGGCGTGCGTATCGACGCTATCCACTTGGCAAATTGCCACCGCCGTCTAAAATGAGCACGTACCCAATACGAGATGGCTAATTAAGAGCAGCACCATTATTATAATCTGGATTAAAACGAGACTTACCAAACTTTTCTGGAAGAACACGCACTTAATATCTTCGCTTACGTGGAAAAACTGTTTTTTTTTTAATCCAATTGAATTCTGAAGCTAGTAAATGTCGGAGCTTGTTGGTCAATCTTATTCGATTCCAATCATCTTTAAAATATTTTTCTATTGGATTGATATGGAAAATGATGGTTGGAAAATGGTGGTGGTCAATTTCGTGCGAATTCTCAACGGCACATAGTGCATGGCAGCTGTTCTTCACGCGGTATCGAGAAGAAAAAAATTTCATGTCCATGCAAGGGCCGACTTTACCAGGGTCGCTTCCACCCTACCCAAACATGGAAAATGGAAGCGGAAAAAAAAAAAATGCATATAGTTTTTGGGTCGCGTCCTCCAGGAGCTACCTAACTCATCGCCTAATCTCGTGCATATGAAGCTTTCGGTTTATATGTTAAGCATTTTCACGTACCTTTTCTTTTATGTGATGGTAGACGGGTGTTTTTGATTTCGTGACAGCCGATCATTGGTCGATAGCAAAACGTGTGATTTTCGGTTTTGCGCTACTTGATCCCCGTCCGACAGAGCCACCGAGCTTTTGTTCCCTCGGGAGCCAAATGGTTTACCGTCGGCAAGAAATTCATTTTTTGCACGAGCACCGTTGATTCCCCAACCCGTGGAAAGACCCAATTGGCGTCGCATATAGACGTATGATTGATAGAAATATTAATTAATAGGTGAAGGAAGGGAGATCACATGCATATAAAGCATATAAACAGCATTCAAATCCTATAATCAAACGACGCGAGATGCTTCAACAACGATCGTAATTAAATGATGTAGGTTATTTCATCGTTAATTAATTATGGTCGCGTTTAAAGGTAAAGATAAAAAGTCTCCACCGACGGTGCATCCCCAAAAAAAGTGAAAAAGAAACACAAACAAGATTTTGCCGGAGCCGCCTTCTTTTTTGAGTTGGTCAAAGTAAAAGCTGTGTAGCAAATATATTAATCCCAAGCGACTATTACACAAATCCAGAAACCATTGACGTCTCGGGCGTTGGCTTTCCAGAACGATAAGAGTATTCCTCGAAGAAAGACAGAAAACAGAGACAGCAGATACAGGTTGGAGAAACTGAAGTTCTGCTAGAGCCTAGATTTTAAAGCAGCAGACGCAAAATTAAAACTTGAGTCGCCAAGTTGACGTGAATCTCCGAAACCCTAATCTTCTCCATCTGAACACAAATCCATGGACCACCATGGGGCAATCACGACGACTCGTTCGAGCCAGTGTTCCGGTTTCCACGAAAGAAGAGGGACTTCGGGGGGTGAGATTGTTTTCCATCGACGAGACGAACTCACCGTGCTCCATATCCGTGCATTGTCACTTCGGATAATTAATGGTGTGACCAGGACATTATCCTTGAGATCGTCCGATGATCGAAGCCAGCGCTTACATCTCTTTCGTTTGATGATCGATGTCTTGACTGATTTGACATAGCAACAGCCTCGCTAAAAGTATTTGCAGAGAAACTGGTTGCTCGCACACGCGCCGAGATCAGAAGTAGCGCTCTACTGTACCTACGTGTATTTAATTTATTTATCTTTTTTATTGTTAGGGCCACTGGGAGTCGTCGGGCCTCGGCCGGTGGCTGGCGACCCCCGGTCGGCCCTTAACAGTATAAAAGAAAAAAAAAGATAATGAATTAAAATCAATTAAACTAATGGCACATCTACAATTTATCCATATTAGTGACGGCCGTGCAACGTAGGACATCTAATCAGCAATTTTTAGCAAAAATTGATTGAAATAACTGCATTAGCAAATTATTAAAAGGTTTATGAATAAATTAGTACAATTGAAAGATTTAAAAATAAATTAACTATCTTACAATAGGCTTAGAAATTTTTAGACAATTGTCCCTAGTTAACTAGGTATGCTAATGAACATGAACTTTAGTTCTCCTCAGGGCATGGGCCACCCTATAATATTAGTCCATGTCCAAACCGATTTACGGAACACGGAAAAACTCTAGCCGGATTTATGTATCCTAAACGAGTATTAAATAGCTAGGACCAGCTGTCCTTTTTTTTTTTGGTCGAAAACTAGCACCAGCTGTCATTGTGAGGGAAAAGTACAAAAAAAACTTAAAAAAATTGTACACCGATATCAATTTAGTCATAAACCTTTTAATTTCACTAATTTAGTCTTAAACTAGTGCATCGGTACAAATTAAGTCTTTTTTTTTCCAAGGTACAAATTGAGTCTATCAAAACCCATTTTCGTCGAAAATTGCTTACGTGGATATTGGTCATTTTACATGCCACGAATGATGTTGACGTGAATATTTCTTAATAATTTTTAATTTTTCTATAATTTATTGGTTCTTTTTTTTTTCTTGTATGCATTTTTTTTGGTTGAGGGCTAGTAAGGGCCGTTGGCCAACCCTCGTCCGATCGAGGCATCATAGCCTCCCCTAATTTGGGCAAAGGTGTCGTGGCCTTGCCTGGCCTTGGTGAGGGTTGATTGACAGCTCTTGCTAGCCTAATAAAAATAAAGTGACGAATGAAAAAGAATTCAAAAAAAGAAATAGACCAAAAAATTATAAAAATAATTCAAACATATTATTAAATGCTATAAAATGTCAATATCGACACTAGCCATGCCACATTGGACGGAAAACGTCCATGCCAACGATTTCTGACCAAAATTGACCAGATGGAAAGCAATTAATGTCAATACAAAAAGATTTAGGACTAAATTGGACTAATTAAAAAGC
>JAGVVM010009455.1:0-12452 GCA_019149425.1 Psidium friedrichsthalianum
TCAAAGCCCAACTTCACATGAAATTATGCCACACTTGGCCCGCTTAGAATACTGAACCATCGGCTCTGATACATGTTATGGAAGTGACAGTACCGATATATTTCCGGAAAGACAGCCAAGCAGGGGAGTTCAAGTCCGATCATTATTAATATATCTAGTTTATGCTAACTGAGTTATGGGTCAATATGAAATATATTGACTGCCTCACTACACACTTCGATTCATCTCGATGTGAGATTTTTTTTAACACATATTCACTCACACGTGCCACGATCCATTCCTAACACCCATAGCTATTGTCACTGGGTAGATTTCTTCTTGATATTGCTGGTTGGGGGCCATTGCACAAAGTTCTAGAGATCGGGACACTTTCGAGATGGGGACCTACCAGCACTTGTGGTGACCATATTTTTTGAACTATAATTGACTGATAATCCAAGATTAATTTACTAAATTACTTCAGATTTTGTTGGAATGGTGGATATAATTTCCGGTAAAAATTAGTAAAATAATTACTAATTAATTCAGAGACGATATTGCCTATTGGTCAAAATTCAGAGATTATATTCATAAATAAACCTTTTTAGAACGATATTGCACGGTGGACAAAATTCAGGGCAATTCGTCCTGTTGTCTTCGGGAAAAAAGAAAAAAAAAGAAAAAGACGCCCCGAGCTGTTTCCACTCCCGGAAAGAGGGCCCATTGCACAGCTCAATTTGCGATCAAAGGGCCCATAAAAAATAATGTTGTTGGTGCACAGATAAAGTTAATGATAAGGAAGAGGACACGTGGGAAACAGTAAACGAAGTCGTGAGTTAGGCCAGTGCGGAACTCAAGCCCATGTTATAGAAAGGGAAGCTGACTTCGTGGTTGGCATTGAAAATTCAATCAAAACTATATTATGTACCAAAAAATAAAAATCCCCTGTTATATCCCTATCTCTCTCTCTTCCTCTTCCTCTTCCTCTGTCTTTATAAGAGCCCATCTCACCACAGACATTTTTTCTTCACATGCCCAATTTGCTTTTCACAACCACCAGCAAAAGGATTACCAGTTCTCAAATCTCAGAGACAATGGCACAGCAGCACAAGTCCACCATTGCTATGAGGCTCCTGGTGCTCTTCCTGGGCTTCTCTTGCCTACTTCTCTCATCTCTTGCAGTTCTTCAACGAGTAAGGCTTGGATTTTGGGAATTGGGAGATGTTCCTGAGTTAGCCTTCTGTTTTTGTGGATTGGGCACTTCTTGATGGTTCGAATTGTTCTTCTCTTTCGCAGGGAGTCTCATGTCAAGCAGTGGAGAGGATGATGATAATGAAGTATCAGCTCCAGCCATGTTAGCTCAGGTCTTCTGTTTCTTCTCTCTCTGTCTCTCTGTCTCTCACTCACTCACCTGCCTTAACGTTCATTAACAAATCAACTTCCAGGGAATTTACTTTTCGAGTACAGAGAAAAACACTCAGGATTTCAGCTCAAACAAACCATTCATCCTTCTGTTTGTTGCGCTCCTTTGTTTCGATCCGAGACCTAGTGGCTTGCTATGAACTTGGTGAAGCCTTTCTCTTTCTTCTGAGCATCTCTCTGTTTTTATGAATCCAGCGCACCCAATTTAGGCATTTTGCACATCTTCTACAAACCTCTAGGGATGTTTGTCAGATGAATGGATAGAGAGCACGGAAACATGCATGCTCCCACAGTCCCACTCAATACGATCTCGGCGTTTGGGAGCTCGCCTTATGTCCTCGGACAAGTCTGTGTGCACCCGAGAGATTTGTTCGAATCGAAAGATTTATTAGATACCTCGTATGATAAGTATAATTAGACGATTATCAAGCCTCGGCGCATTTGGATTCGGCACCTAAAGAAACTCTTAGATCGAAAGATTGTAGCTCTCTCTCTCTCCTCTCCCCCCCCACCACCCCCCCCCCCCCCCCCCCCCTCGCTCTCTCTCTCTCTCTAATTTCTAGATGCACCTATATAATACTCATATTGCGAAAACTGCAGGATGAAATGATGGGAACGAGTGGAGGAGGAGAGATGGTGTCTATGGAGAGGAGGATGGAGCTGGAAAGCAATGATTATCCTGGAACAGGAGCCAACAACCACCATGACCCTAGAACTCCCGGAACAGCCTAAAGTGTCTCCATCTGTATCACATATAACCACTGTATATGCATATTCACACGTATAATATATAATATAGTCTAATGAAGATAAAGAGTCAAAGAGGAGTTGGGATTTTTCCTTTTCTTGATTTTTGTTCATGTGTTTTTCCCCCCTCATCTTTTCTTGAGGTAGAAGCTTCTCTGTATGGTGTTGGCTTGTGACTATGAGAATGTCTCGTCATTTTGCAGAAAAACAGGCGTTGTAGGCAGTGGTCTTGACTTGACTTATAATCGAAAGTGGTAGGTACACTCCCTGGCTCGGTCGCAATACGGATTTGACTTTTCATGTGCCTTAGTTGTGTGCAAGAGGGTCAACGTTTCATGGCCCTATGTGGTGTTCTTTGCAAATTCTATGGCATTCGAAATTGTTACGGGAGGAAATTTTTAAAAAGTCCTAAATATGTTACTCTTTAGCCAATTCGGTCTAAATTTTTTGAAATTTTGTCAATTGAATCCATTTGACCAATTTTAGTCAAAAATTGCTACTATAAACGTTGGAGATCCCATATAGGATGGCCGACGCTGACTTGACAATTTTTTAGACAATTTTTTTTTATTGATTTTTCCTTTTTTTCTATCAACTCACCGACCCACGTCGAGCTGCCAATCACAGGCTAGGGCTGGCTCGGCAAGTGTTGGCTGACCCTTGTCGACCGTAGGCGAGGGCCAGTGAGGGCCTTGCAGCCTCGCCAAGTGGCCGACGAGGGTACGATCGGCCTTTGCCTTTGACTAGCGAGGGTCCAACCATCCACCTTCTCAGGCTTGGCAGAAAGAGAGAGAAAAATTAAATGAAAAAGAAGAATAAATAAATACAAACTCAAATTTTTTTAAAAGATTATAAAAAATTTATCCACTTTAGCTTCAGCTGTGCCATGTAAGATATTTAGCAACACGTAAGCCATGTTCAATTAAAATAACTAGATGGACTTAATTGACAAAGTGTCAGAAGGTTTAAACTCAATGGCATAATGAAAATGTTTATGACTGAATTGACCAAAATGCAATAGTTTAGGACCTTTTGAATAATTTTTTCCGACCTAATCCTAAAGCAAAATGAAAGGATAAAAAATTAAAGTTATCACACAAATTCATTCCATCTTTGCTCATGATAAACATATTCAATCACCGATAACAAAAATGAAAAAGTGTTTGTGCCTAGAAGGAAATGACAATATTTTTTGGTACTTAGTTGAGACCTAAAAATGAACTAAAAATATTTTTTTATTGTTTGGTAAAGAAAATCTAATGATTTTTTCGCCGTCGTCATTTGAATGGATATTGCTGATGTGGATCCCGACTGTTCTACGTGATACGGACCGACGCTATTGTAAACAATTTTTGTAATCTTAAAAAAGGTTGAATTTTCAAATAATTCTTTATTTATTTTATTAGTTTAAGTTATTTATTATTTTATTTCCTTTCTTTTCCTTCTTCCTCCACCGTGACTGGCCGGCGGTGACCTCAGGCATGCTCTAGCTTGCCAGATCTAGGTGAGGATAGTGAGCTTGAGCACGCTGGCCTACGTTTGTGGCGACCGGTTGAGGAAGAAGAAGAAAAGGAAAGGAAAGAAAAAAAGAAAAAGTAGATAAAAATAAAAAAAATAATAATAAAGAAAGGAAAAAATAATTAAAAAAAAAGAAAATGAATGTGAAGGAGTGTAGCTAGGAATGATGAGGAAAAATTTCCTCTTTTCAAGAAGAGGAAATCATGTTCTTTACTTTTGAATGTATTTTTTTTATTGGTGAAAAATAAGTTATTTTTCATGAAAATAAATGGAGTCTAAGTTCGAGTTGACCTCAAACTCCGAGCTCTAGCTTGATATCGACATGCAATTCTGAAGATGCATTGATACCCAAACGAAATTGCAAGAATTCAACCTCTCGATTGAGTCACGAGCCACTTTATTCATCAGTATATTTTGTGCGTCGTGACACAATCACTCATAAGGAGGGACATCCAAGCTGGATATGGATCTCGGGTCGGCCCAAGCATTGCATCGAGCCCGTGTTTTCTGTTGCCATTGGAGCCACTTTCTTCCTTATCAGAAGGCAGTTGAGCACGCCATGAGATGAGCTCGGCGGGGTGAGGTGGTTAAAATATTTAAATATTAAGTCATATTTTTATTTAAGAGCTTAAAGTTTTGGAGCATGTCCCGTTGGTTTAACAAAATGTCACGTGATATTTGAAACTAACCTGATTTCAATTACATATTTTCGCAGCGCTTTAGACTTAGATCAAAATCCAACCTACATGAGAGGTGAGAGGGAATGAAAATTTAAATTTTTATAGCAGTTGACCGCGATCTTACAAAATCGCACAAGCTTGAAGGAGAGAAGGCAAAGACACATGGTCCTGGAGATGAGGTTTGACGGTGTCGACTCTGTGGAGAGGATACCACTGACTTCGGCAGCAGCGGTGGGGCGGCAGCAGCGGCCGTGGGACGGGAGAGCGGAGCAGCGACAAGCTGAGCTGAAGGGGAAGAAAGGTGAGGGACAGAGATAGGTTGGGTCTTTAGTTGATTAGGTGTAGAAAGGAGTGGATATAGTTGGACAAGTGTCAAAATCTGGGGTAAGACCGTAAAATTGTCGCTGGTCTTACTGAGTTTACATCGTGCCTCAGAGTGTAATAATCCATGTAAAGTTCATGTCCTAAATCTTCTTGAAGACCGACTAAATCTTATAGTTTCGATGTGCTGTTCGATTCAATTTCATCTGAGCGATTGATCCGATTACTTTAATATCACAATAATACACACTCAAAAAGGACTTACATGTGCGTGTTTATAGGAAGATTAATTAGGAATCGGTAGCCGTAAGCATTTACGGTTGCGAAAACAAATTCACGTTAATTTTTCCGTCGGCCCTCTCGAGTGAAGATTTGTCAACGCTAAAGTTCGAGTCTTGCCATTTCTCGGGCAAAAGAACAAACACCGAACGCGCATTTGCGTGCGTGCGTGCGTGCGTGCGTGCGTGCATGGTTTTAGCAGAAGAAGCGCAAGCGTCCAACGTTCCATTCAACAACTCCGTCACATTCAACATCGCCAGCTCCGGTGACATCGGGTGCGGGTGCTGGAGACTGGTCTATCTTCATCAATCCAGCCTCACATACCACAGCTCCTAAACCCTATAAATGGCAGTGCGGTTTCGTGATAGTGCCGTACAATCCTAGTTAGCTCACGATCTCTCTCTCTCTCTCTCTCTCTCTCTCTCGGGAAACAATGAAGAAGATAGCTACCTTTCTTGGGGTTTGTTTTCCTTCTTCCACTGGCTTTGGGCGATCTTAAGGTCGGCTTCTACGACTCTGCTTGCCCACGAGCTGAATCCATCGTGCGCCAGGTCGTGCAGAGTCGATTCCAAGCTGATCGGTCCGTCACGGCTGCCTTGCTCCGCATGCATTTCCACGACTGTTTCGTCAGAGTAAGTTTCGCGCATGTATGTGTTTGTACACAAGCGCTCAATGCTAGGACGTGAACTTCTAGAGATGGGTTAGTAAATTCGATTTGTCTAGCACTGTAACGAACCTGCAAATCATACTTAAAACGAGTCGGTCATGTTCAAACTTTTGCTAAAAGTCTCCACGTCAATGTCCAATAGGACTAATACTACTACTTCCTTCCTTCCGTTTAGGGTTGCGATGCATCCATACTTATAGACTCCACCGACAGCAATCCATCGGAGAAGTCCGCTGGACCGAACCTAACTGTGCGAGGATTTGAAATCATCGACGAAGCCAAGAAGAACGTAGAAGCCGCATGCCCTTTGACGGTCTCCTGTGCCGACATCATAACTTTGCGACGCGAGATGCGGTCTTCTTCGCAGGAGGGCCTAGCTACGACGTTGCGACAGGAAGGCGAGACGGCATCGCTCGGCCCGTGACGAAGTTAACTTACCAGGACCGACGTTCTCGGTGCCTCAGGCTCAACAAGCCTTCGCTGCCAAAGGGTTCACTCTTACCGAGATGGTCACGCTCTTGGGTGGACACACCGTTGGAGTCGCTCACACTGCAGCTTCTTCCGAGACCGTCTCTCAGACTTCCGAGGTACCGGAGCTCCAGACCCATCCATGGACCCAAGCTTGGTCGCGAAGCTCAATGTCACCTGCGGTGCTTCGTCAAGTGGTGACCCGACCGTGTCCCTGGACCAGAGCACATCGTCCATCGTTGACAACAAGTTCTATAGCGAGATTATTGCCAAGAGAGGGATATTGCAAATTGATCAGGAGCTCGCCATCGACAAATCGAGCGTGCCAATTGTCACTAAGTTCGCGTCGGACGCAAACGGGTTCAAGCAGAGTTTTGCAAATGCGATGGTGAAGATGGGCAATGTCGGAGTTCTAACCGGAAATGCTGGAGAGATTAGGAAAAACTGTAGGGTTTTCAACTAGCGAGAGTGCTTCACAAGTTTGGATAAATTAACGTTAAACGGTGTCCTTGATTACGAAACTGTTCTTTTTTATTCCTTCCCAGGTTCAAAGTATGGTTTAAGGATCTCATCTTTTTTAAGGGACTCATGCAGATCTTGAATGGTTAATAAGAACTTCAGATTGCTCAGATGGGCGATGGGAAGCGAATGATCTGTCGGACGTCGTGATTAAGTGACTCACGTTATGTATCTCTACACGGTTTTCAGAATTAATACGAGGTCTTATGGATCTATAAACTAATCATGTCTATATTTATGTCCTCATTTAAAATATAAAAAGCCACGTTTGTCCTTGGGTCTAAATGAATTTTTGACACCAACCTGTGACTTGGTGTATCTAGAATGAATTTTGAAAAAAAGCCTCAATTTTCCACCCGTACTTATCAAAATCAAAGTCAAATCTCATGGTCATACTCTTTAGAGTTATCCAACCTACTAACATATATTGAACGTGAAATTGAATACAAGATATACTGAACATAATGAGTATATAACTAGTCAAATCAACTAAAATTCCCCTACCTTAACAATTCTTATTTGTATAAGCATCGAAGACTTGATTCAAGTGAAATATTTGAATGCCCTATCCAGTTATTTGTCAATGAAGTGTAGATCATTGAGCCGAGAGCATTTGAGGATTAGGTTCTATGATCGTTTTGCGCATTAACAATATATAACTAGAGGTTTCATCCCCATAACGAAATGGTCTCAAGTGACGCTACGATTGCAACACTACGATATTCTGTTTCTTGAGAGTAGTTTTGCTAACGCTATTAAAATGTCTTTTCTAATATTTCTTAGTAGTTTGGAAAATTTTATTTCTTAAGCCTATTTAAGTTTCTATTTAAACATTAATTTATGAATGTGAGGTTTTGTGAGATAACGGTTAACTTTTAAAAGCTTGAGTTAATAGATGAACTCGTGATTTTATATTTAAATATGGACCTTGGCTTAGTACTAGGCATGGAAATATATAATAAGGGAGCCAAATACGAAATTAGGAAAGATGCCATCCTCTTTGGGCTTTTTGGACAGTTGAACTCATGAAGATTTTGTGGAATTATTGCCAATTGTGCTAAAATTTTAAGCTGATAAATGAATACATGATTTAATATTTTAATATTATATTAATGACTTCATAAAAAAAGGTTAGTAATGATTTGCTTAGCCTTAATGTAATTCTCAATGATAATCTAATTGATACTGTTAGAACTAAATTGGCGTCGAGACAAGTTTACCCTCGTGTTGAATAACTAGTGTGAGAGCCGACCATTCCACGTGGGGCAAGCCCTCAAAATAAGTACTCTAAATAACCACACAAAATAGGTTAGTTATCATTTAGGGGTGGTTTATGAAAGGGTTGTAATTTCCCATGTTCATCCTCTGGTTGCCGTGATTGATAAGTGTCTTTTCAAATAAATGTTACATAGGCTTTGCTAGGATAATAGTTTTTGAGTGATTGAGAGAGTAATAAATAACAAGTTGTGGGCCACATATTCTTTAGGAAGTAGTAGACTCACAATAATTTCTAATTATTTTTATTTATTTTTTTAAAGCCCAAAACATGTTGTTAATTTCACAGTGAATTAAACACGGCCACATAATCATTTCTCACTTTATACTAGGTGACTCCCTCACTCAATTAAAAACACGAAATGCAAGAC
Source organism: Psidium friedrichsthalianum (assembly GCA_019149425.1). Lineage (NCBI taxonomy): Eukaryota > Viridiplantae > Streptophyta > Magnoliopsida > Myrtales > Myrtaceae > Psidium > Psidium friedrichsthalianum. The sequence goes on from JAGVVM010009455.1 coordinate 8,247, forward strand.
TTTAATTTTCTTCTTTCTCTCTCTCCTCTCCTTCCACTTCCATCAACCACACATCACCACAACCCACCCTATTGTCACCTTGCCGTGCAACGGCTGACATTGTCATGCCAAGGTCACCGGCCTTGCCCTAACGACACCATCATCATTGAATCCTATACGCACCATCGCCAAGCCTACTTCTCTCCCTCCTTACGTTTGCACCGCTCTCTCTTTCTATAAAGATATAAAATCTTTTGATATCTTTTTTTAAATCTCAAATTAACTTACCAATTATAGATGAGTTAGCATCCCTTTATTTTTGGCATTCCTTGATTTTTGCAATTATAGATGAGTTGACATCCCTTGATTTTTGGCATCCCTTGATTTTTGCATTTATAAATGAGTTGGCATTGCTTGATATTTGTTCTGTCAAAGATTGTGTTTCTCTTCTCTTTATAAACATGTACAATTTGTAAATGATAGTTACGAAAATCATTTATAAATGTTTGAGCCTTTTCTTATATGGTATTAGAGAAAAAAAGATATGAAAAGATTTCATATCTTTACGCTCTCTCTCAACCGACCTCAAATCAAGTCTAATGATTGCTCGACGTCCATGACCATGGATCAGCCTCTATCTATGGTCGCTGGTGGTACCCAAGGTCAAGCAGGCTTGATCACACCACACAGGGCTGCAGCTTTGGTTGGAGGTGGCATCATTCATAGATTCAGAGTAGCTTTGCTCACAGCGGACACCGGCTCACAACGGACATGGTCCGTAGCCGACATCATTCGCATCATATCGAGCCGGCAGGTGCCTATCAAGGTCGACCAGTGCAAACTCAATGGCGAGTGAAGTGCATTAAATATATATATATATATATATATATATATATATTCCTTTTGACACTTATTTTTATAACATAATGATCAATAATTAATTGGAAAATTTATTAATATGTATGTAATTAATTAATTTATTATATAAATAATTGATAAAAAAAATTTAAATAAAACATAATTGATTTATTAATATAATTTTTTAAAAATAATAATTCATTAAGATAAAATTTTCATTTAATATATTTTATTTAGTAGAAAAATAAATAATTAATTTATTAAGATAAATTTTTTATTTAAATTTTTATCAATTATTTACGTAATAAATAAATAAATTACATACATATTAATAAATTTTCCAATTAACTATTGATAATTGTGTTTTAAAAATAAGCTTGAAAAGGAAGAAATTATATTTAAAAAATTATATAAATATTAATGTTAAACCGCATAAAAAAATGAAAAAAATTTATTTAAAGTTTTTGGGCCACGTGGGCTTGCAGGCCTTGGGTTCACACGGCACTTAGAATGCTGCATGGGCCCGTGCAGCATTTAGACCGCCGCACGGGGCCCATGTGGCATTAAAAGTGCCGGCGGACCTCAAATTGGTAAATAAATTTTTTTAGCCTATTTTGAAAAATATTTTTTTTACATCCTAAATTGGAAATAAACCGTGATTTAGACACTTTAGATTTTTACTGGTGAAAAGACTTTGCTAGCTTAATAGTTTTTTGGTGACAATGAGAATAACGATATGTTGTGGGGCACAAATTTTTGAAAGAGTGGACCTCACAATAAATTTTACTTATTTTTTATTCATTTTTGTGTCTCACAATGTGCTGTCAATCTCACAGTAAATAAAAAATTATCACATAAGTATGTTCCTTTGAGAATGGAATTTTTCTTTACACGAATAACCGCACAATTTTGAGCTAAACATACACCGCGTGAAGGAAAGAGACATTTATGTCAACTTCTATACATCTGTACTTTAAAATAAATAAATAAAACAGAAAAAAAAAATAAAATCGATATCGTCCGAAAAACTTGAAGTTGACGACTTGCCGGCCTAGAAATAATCGAACTTTTATGGGCTTTGATCTCACATAAGATCTAACAAAACACCGGCTTCGTGCGGTCCAGCTTGATCGTATACAATAAATATGACCAAGTAATGTCCATCAATACAAACGACAGGACCCAAAAAAAGAAAAAAAAATGATTTTTCTCTTGTTTCCGCGTGAAGAAATGGTCAACGTATTCACTGGCCTTCTCGTTTTTGCATGCATATGATAATGAAAAAGCTTTAAACGTCCAACATATGGTTCAAAATCCATGCCCTACCATTGCCATCTTTGGACTTCGCCGGCTCCCTTAACTCATTCTCTCGAATCCTCGTATAAAAATGCATGGTCTCCCGGGTGTTTTTTTGCTTTTTTCACTCCATACACATTCGCCAGTACTCGGTAGAGACGCTGATGAAGTGCAAAATGAAGAACGCAGTTCTCGTGCTTCTCTTTGTCCTCCCTCTTGCGTTGGCCGATTTGAGGATCGGCTTCTACAGCTCCACCTGTCCGCGAGCTGAATCCATCGTGCGACGAGTCGTTCAGAAGAGGTTCAAGGCCGACCGGTCGCTCCCGGCTGCATTGCTTCGCATGCATTTCCACGATTGTTTCGTGAATGTAAGTTACTGGCGCTTTCAACCGAAAGAAATACGTAACTTTGGCATGTTAAGGAAAACGACAAGGTTAACTAAGTAGCTACTTTATGTGTTTGTGCTATAAAGATCGATGTGGGATTAGTTTGTAAAATATCGCAATACAAGTTAGATATCCATATATTCTCGGCCCCTGTACAATGGTACAAAATCCCTGTAAGGGAGTAAAATATTTAGGGACAGTTTTCAAGAATGGTCTGAAGTGGAGCCATTTTCTCAACAAATGGACCAAAGTGGAGTTTGTCTCAAAATAAAACTTTGTAGTTACCAATTCAGTCTCAAATAAGGTCCTGAGTTCATTAGCCGACCAACGAGCGCGTGCATCTCACGTGCATCTTTTGTGAATCTATGCACGTGAGTCTTGAGACACACATGCCCAGTGAGCAAGGGACCTTATTAGAGACTAAGTCAGCCACTTAAAGGCTTTATATGAAACAATATTTATTCTAGACTTTCTTTTGAGAAAAAGCTTTCAGTTTAGACGCTAATTTGAAATTTCACCTGCATTTAACCATGAAAGCCACGCCACTCACATTTTCTTCCCTCATTTTCTTTATAGGGCTGTGATGCATCCATCCTCATCGACTCCACCGCCAACAAGCCATCGGAGAAATCCGCCGGGCCAAACTTCTCAGTCCGAGGATACGACATCATTGATGAAGCCAAGAAGAGACTCGAAGCTGTGTGCCCTTCGACTGTCTCTTGCGCTGACATTGTCACCCTGGCAACTCGAGACGCTGTGTTCCTCGCCGGAGGCCCCAGCTACAATGTCCCTACGGGAAGGCGGGACAGTCTGGCTTCGAACCCGAGTAAAGTGAACTTACCGGCACCCTCATTCTCGGTATCTGAGGCGCTACAAGCTTTCACGGCAAGAGGGTTTACGCTCGCCGAAATGGTGACTCTTCTAGGCGCTCACTCCATTGGATCCGCTCACTGCAGCTTTTTCCAAGACCGTCTTTCGAATTTCCACGGCACTGGAGCTCCGGATCCAACGATGGACTCGAGCTTGGTCACGAAACTGAAGGGCATCTGCGGGAACTCGACGAGTGACAACCCGACCGCGTTCTTGGACCAGAGCACGTCGTTCATGGTGGATAACCAGTTCTACAGACAAATTATGCAGAAGAAAGGGTTGTTACAAATTGACCAGGAGCTCGCCATGGACAAATCTAGCGCCAGCATCGTTTCTCGGTTAGCGTCAGACGCGAACGGTTTCAAGAAGAGCTTCGCGAGTGCGATGGTGAAGCTGGGAAATGTTCAGGTTCTCACTGGAAATGCTGGAGAGATCAGGAAGAATTGCAGGGTTTTCAATCAGCCCAAGTAATGATATGTAGTTAGAGGAGAATTTTTTTTTCTCACTTGTATTAGAGAGCATTATCATATTTCAGTTGATTATTTGTATTTTTAAGATTGCACCTAAGTAAATCTCTCTTTGATTGTGCATATCTTAATTGCACTATTGTCTAATAAAGCTTAGAAATAAGCTGATGTGTTCTTCACTAATTTTTGTTGTGAACTATTTAGAAACTTCACAATTCTCTCTTCCGCTTTATTATTCTTAACTACTTGATAGAAAATACTCATTCCATAATTTGATCAGAATGAAAAACAAACGGATCGATCATGTTGACAAACCATAACTCATAATGAATGGTGTTGGCCTGTCTTTC
>JAGVVM010009456.1:0-17560 GCA_019149425.1 Psidium friedrichsthalianum
GGGTTATCAGAGTTAGAATCACAAATCAGCTCACTAAAATTAGAATATGTTCACTTCCCCCCAATTCTAGAGCCACATTAACCTGCAACCAGAATTGTACCCATCAAAAGTTATGACCACATAACTCACCATGCCCAAAAACAAAAAAAAAAAATTCCTCGGTCCAACACCATGCCCATTATCATAGCACAATCAACGCTAAGCCCATCTGCCAGAGTCGCTTTGAAAGTGCTGATGTAGAGAACTGCAGAACTCATACCAATTAGGCACAGTCCGAGTCCGCAAAGAAAAATTTAAAAAGCAGAAATTCTGAATACATCATTACCATTATTTCCTCGAATAAAAGCATCTCCATACTGTTTTTCAGCTGCCCATGACATATTCTTCTGTCTGTTCCATTGCTATGTCATATATCCATCCAGGCAGGCCAGAATACCGAAAAAACTCACAAACCATCAGAACATCTGAGAATACCCACACAACTTCAGACAACACAAGATTGTGCTGTAAACTACTCATCAGCATTTTGACCACAAAAAATAAAATAAAATAATCATCAGCATAGCCTTCATGTGGCATGGGAAGAAGAACATGCTTGTCAGGAAACATTGCAGATCAATTAGTTTATTATCATTCCAACTCAATCTTCCTTAAGATCTCATGCCACGAGAACTAAGGTTTTAGAAAAATACTAGAAGTTGACACAAAAAGGTGGGACACCAGCTTTTTTCTCTATTAGAATACGCTAATCGTAAATTGAGAAAGTTCAATTGAAAAGCCCGCATGAAGGGCATAACCTACAATCCTTCATTATCATTGATAAGGATCCAATCGATGGATCGAATGATTTCAAGCAAACCAAATTTTAATTCCACAAAAGTTCACTAATTTATCACGACTCCCCCGCTTCTCACTTCTCTTTCTATGCGCTTGTTCTCCTTCCCTCTCTCTCAACACCCAAAGAAAAAATCATGAAGTTTGAAAAGCCAAGTTTTTTTTTTGTATATTCTCATGCCACCAAAAAACAGTTTGTTATATATTGTAATGGAATAGAGCATGTGATGTGTAAGATCTTGTCTTACGTTTTCAAAAGAAAATACGAATATCATGTGTGATGGTCATAATTTGATCTGCCAAATATCCAGAAACAATAGCTGATTTTAGGAACAAACATTTTTCCATTAGCTTTAACCCATCTAGTCATTTTGTTTGATAGATGAGAAGTCGACCTTACATCAGAGCCCTAATTTTTACTACTGATATCTTCTTAACAGTGAATGCCATGACGTTGTTAGAAAAAGGAGATCATTATTATATTTAAAAGACTAGATGTATTTTCCCTCATGATGACAGAAAAGAAAATGCTGAGTGAACTTACATCTAGACCACATGTAAATGGCAAGACCAATTGAACTGCTCATTCTTTGTAGCATGTGTAGGGTCACAAATGCCTTTGACAGTTTATGACAAATTCACTTACTTCGTTTGATAGGTAAGGTTCATTTGGTTTATAATTCAGTGGACTTAAAATTCTGCTCGAAGTTTGAGGTGAGCAAGTCGCCACTTCACTTATACAAGTTGTCGAGAACTCAACCGTAGATCATCCCCAACTAATAAAGTTTGAGACAAGTAGTTGAAGCCACATAGGATTTAGAACAAGCAGTAAATGCCGGGATGGAAATAATCTCAAATTAGCATTATCGAGCTTACATTTGGGAAAGAATTCTCCTAACACGCGGAGACCATGTTGAGAGAAGTACCTCGATAATCGACCCCAGAATTCAGTTGACGACGACCGGCTCCGCGGATAGATTTCAGGAAATCCGCAGGGGTTTTGGTGGTGGCCGAGCCTTTCTCTCCTCCTCCGCTCATCTCCTAATCCTCCACCGTGTGCTTCCTTACCCTGAAACAGGGAGATCGACAATCGCAATTCAATCGATGGAAAAGAAAACAAATTGCCAACTGAATCTACACAAACAAAAAGGCTCATGAACAAACAAATCTATTGCAAATCCCTGTTCACCTCCACTGATAATCCCCCATAATCAAAACGCAGACGACTACTCGTGCTCATATCACTCCTGCTTCACAGCATTTTGAAGAAACTTAGAATGAACGATGCACTCGAAAAATGCCCGACTCAAGCGACCACCAATACCAATCCACTAGAAGAACCAAAACAAAACAAACCTAGACGGAGTGACGACTCGCAGCATGCTCAGTACCAAAATGATGCGCGAAGAGCACCATCGAGAAATTAGAAAAGAAAGGAAAAAAGGAGCAGGAGATTCCGAAGAACAGGAGCTGAAGCTGAACTCACCTCGCTAGAGTTGCTCGTTCGAAGTTCGTGGAAGCAGAGAGCCCTTCAGAGAGTCTGCGAAGAAGCGGTAGAAGAAGAAGATGAAACAGCCCTAGCCCAGGCTAAAGCATTAGCGCTGAGTGTCAAAATGTAAATAATGGTCTTTGAGGGCTAGATTTGGAAGGAGAAAACACTGATAATACACTAATTATGTTTGGTAAAATATCTTCATCTATAATCCACAGGACGTCAAATGGAAAGGCGGTTTTGTAATTTGTGACAGGAAGAAATGCTTTGTAGTGATAATGTGTTTCATAAAAAATAAATTAGTTTAAAAAAAATACTTATCAAAAGTTATTGTTTAGAAAATACGAACAATATGTACCAAGATTGCTGATTAATAATAACTTTTCAATTCATTTTTATAAGTAGTATGAATAATTATTTTTATATGGTCATTTGTGAGTTATTAATTTATCGCACCATCAACCCGAGACATGGAAAATAAGTCTACTGGATCGATATTGCAAGTTCCAAAAGTTTAATTGTTTCGAATTTAAAAAAAAATGATACGTACACTAAAAGTCCTAAAACTTATCACAAAAAATACAATCGAATATTAAAACTTATCAAATTGATGAAAATTAAAATCCTTCCGTTAATTACATTTTAAAAGTATACACTTTCGTAAACAAGTTCCAAGACTTGATTATACTTTTTGAAGAATGAATGGTAAAAACACTGAGTGTAATTGGCATTTTGATATCTGGGAGATGGGGGAGGAGAACATGGAATTCGCCAAGTTTGTTCATGAACTTTCTTAAGTAAATTTCAATTAATAATTGTACCCCTCCATTGATTGAATTATGACATTCAATTTTTAATTCATTTGAACATCGCATCGACGAAAAAAATCGTTTTACTTGACTCCCCAGCGATTCTGTAAAATAAATTTCGCCCACCCAGGTGGCTTTTTAAAGGAAATTCAAGTTCAGCGCGAACAAATAAATCTTGTATGAACTCATCAATCTTCATGCCCTGATTCCGACTCTTGATTTTTGGCTGGCTCCCCTGACCTTCAACAGCGGTGCCATCTTTGCCCTTCTTGGTGGGATGAGCATTGAGCACTGTCCCTCAGAAACTCGTTTTCTGATCCAAGGCCAGAAAAAGGTCAAAAGACACCATTATTAAAGGATTACCAATGTCTTCTTTCCAGATGAGAAGCATAAGAACAGCAAGTAGTGCCGAAAAAACCCAGATACGTAATTTGATAGGATCCTCGGAACTATGTTAAGCTCTCATCAGCCCCAAGTCCAGGCTCATCACTAATAAAAGACAGAAATCCATCTATGCTACCAAGTTGGCGTAAGTGAAAAACCCGGTGCGAAAATCCCGTGGCAAAGTCTTCCGCAAAGATAAAATACTTCGCGGGGCGCATTGCACGTCGCGTGGTCATATTGCTTATATTACAGAGGGAGCCAGCAAGGGCGGAAGCAGAGTTCTTACCGTTTCGCAATGCACATAGATTTTACTGTCAACAAATTTCTCTAGCTGTAATTTCTGCTTCAAAACCCATCAGCTGCAGTTTTAGATGCTCGGGGGGCGAGGATGTGTAATTAGAAACTGGGCATGGTAGGAGAGAGGAAATCAAAACTGAACAGAAGGAGTCTGATCTTTGTGAGGACAATCACTGGATTTTGTAAGATCACGCGTGTTAACACCGTTCCCTTGCTAGAAAGAATAGCCGAACTGAAAAAGTATCAAAAATGACTCGGTCTACTGATTCTTTTCGATCTAGGATGTCTAAAGCTTGAGACACCCATAACTAGCGGGTCATCCAGAACTTCAATAAGCACTCAACTGAGCACTAAGCACCCCGCCGCCACCTCGGTCGTGCAGGCAGGGCAACCCCTATCCCCTAGCACATCATTGGCATTAGGGATCAACTACGTAAGAGTAAGAATTCCCAACAGAGCATCCATATCCTGCTCCAGTCACTTGAAAGTATAACGCTTGCAAATTCACCATGTATCAGTCCAACTATTCTAATGTTGGAATGCAAAAAAATAATAATAATAATAATTAACTATATAAACCGATTGATGTGGGCCTACTCCGTCTCAACCAATAATAAACGTGGGCTCCATATGATAATACATATGATCTGATGATTGAGATGAAGTTGGCTCACATGCTCCTTATAATTACTATCTTCTCGTTTACAAAAAAAAAAAAAAAAAATTGGCCTAGTTACCCCCAGCCCCAATTAATTACCAGCTTAGCTGCCGAGTTGAATGTTGAGGTCACTTTCTTTTTTCCTATCAAATCTACAATTTAAAATGTCAATTCCAAGTCAATTGACATTAATAAGATTTCTTGCCTTTTAGCATATATTTCTGCGTTAGATTTTCCAAAACTTTAATTCTATATAATTAATTAATTGAATTTTTTTTTTTATGTTTGATTTGAAACTGTTAGAATGTTGTAAAAGTGCACTTTTTGGTTGCTACTTTTCTTCCTCATTTCATTATATTGAAGTCCAACGTCCCTCCAAACCATCGTCATCTTCATCCCCCCTAACAAACTTCGCTCCATGAAGACGATGACGCCTCTCCGCAGAACGCTCTCAAACCGTCTTCTCTCCAAGCTTCCTCCTTTCGAGCCATGGGCTCGCATCGCCCGATTCTCCACCGCGTCGGCCGACGGAGGCCCCCCCGCCGCCGCAGCTCCCGAAAGCTCTCCGCCCATCGATGCCGGATCGTCGATTCGGAAGCCGATCAGCTTGTGGCCCGGCATGTACTTCTCGCCCGTCACCAACGCCTTGTGGGAAGCGAGATCCAAGATATTCGAGGATGTCAGCGGTGCCGGGGCGAGCGAGAGTGCTGCGTCGCAGGAGAGCGAACTGGTTCCGAGGAGTCCGTCGAGGAGCAGGACGAGCATTTTCTACAAGTTTTCGAGTGATTATGTGCTCAGAGAGCAGTATAGGAATCCTTGGAATGAGATCAGGATGGGGAAGTTGGTGGAAGATCTCGATGCTCTCGCTGGAACTATATGCTATAAGGTAAATCAAATATTGGATGGTCATACTCTTTTTTCCTCATTCTGAATGTGGTGCCATTGTGCCTCTGCGATGTTTCTCCAGCTTAAGTTTCTCGGTTTGAATGACGGTCCAATGGTTGAAACGTGGTTAAAAGGGAATTCGAGCGGTTTTATCGCTGCCGATTGCTTGTATCAACGCCATGCATGCTCTGTCATTGTAATAAGAGAGTCCCTACGGGCTTTTTCCGCAGAAGATGAATTGAATATGATGTCTTGACACTACTAGAGTAGTACAGTCACGCGGTGCTTTGATAAATTCCTGATATAGAGCTGACGATGCTGGTGCTTAGTTGGTGGGTAATCAGTTCTAAAATTCTGCTATTCGTAGTGTGAATGTCAAGTCATTGTTTGAGTAATCGGGAATGGTCATCTGGTATTAGAGAGAATTTCATTTCTCAGACGAAAAAAATTGAGCAACGTGCCACTGCTCTGCTGTAAGCAGTACCTCGTTTCTGTCATTTGCATATGTGCGTATATAATTTCTCATCGACCTTTGTCCATATCGAGTTCCACTATCAGGGGCTTAATGCCTAAGATCTCTGGTGATTAGTTGTAGTTCATATAGTGTGGGAATTCATCATTAGACTTGTGCGTAACAGAACATCGCCATTGTATTTAGCCTTTTTCCTTTTGGACCAGCATTGCTCCAGCGACAATGGCACCACAAGGCCTCTATTACTAGTCACTGCTTCGGTAGACAGAATGGTTCTCAAGAGGTCAATCCGTATTGACACTGACTTGCAAATAGCAGGAGCTGTTACATGGGTTGGGCGCTCGTCAATGGAGATCCAACTGGAAGTAACTCAGTCCACAGCAGGTATTATATGAAATAGTGCTTCCAGTTGATGATTATATGCTACTTTCTCCCCCCAAGTTGACGGCATTACTTTGTTTTACCACAAATATATACATTTTCCATTTACTGCCACTAAGCAGTTGCAGGAGTCGCATGACTCTTGATTTCGTAGATGGTGTCACTTTTATGGCTGTGGCTTAAATATGTTTATTATTTGCGGACTATATTTACTCTTGTATGTTTCCTTTACTCATTCAAACCATGGAGAAGCTTGCTAATTTGCTAGCCATCCAACATTCCCTTATTAATAACCAAAAAAAAAAAAGAAAGAAAAGGGTCTACTCGTCCAAAATATGGAGAAGCTTGCAATGAACATTCACTTGCCAAAGAAGTATTGGTCATTTGTCAAGGTTTCTGACATGTTGTTCAAGCACAATACTGAGATGTCACATCTTCATAATGTTACCCTTTCCATGATATAGTCTTGTCCCTGATCCATTCTGCTATTTACTTAAAGTGGTAATTCCCTGCAGAAACCCAGAATTGCTCAGATTCAGTTGCACTTACCGCCAATTTCACATTTGTGGCTCGTGATTCTAGAACTGGGAAATCAGCTCCAATTAACCGTATCTCCCCAGAGACAGAGAGAGAAAAATTACTTTGGCAAGAGGCAGAAAAGAGGAACAAAATGAGGAAAAAGAAGAGAGAAGAACGTAACATTGATACTAAGGTAGAGGACTTGTCCAGGCTCCAGAATTTGCTTGCCGAAGGTCGAGTCTTCTGCGATTTGCCAGCTTTGGCAGACAGAGATAGCATTCTGATAAGAGATACTTGTTTTGAGAACTCGTTGATCTGCCAGCCACAGCAAAGGAATATACATGGGAGGATATTTGGAGGATTTTTAATGCGAAGGGCTTTTGAGTTGGCCTTTTCAACTACATATGCCTTTGCTGGTGTGGCACCCCGGTTTGTTGAAGTTGACCATGTTGATTTCCTGAGACCTGTAAGTACTCATCCAGCGCACAATGTATTTGTATTTCTAGGTGCTGCTGTTGCGTCACTTAGCTGCTGAGTGTGGAACTTTAGCAAGCATGGATGGTCGTACTTGACCCTTCATTCGTGCAATCTGATGTATATGCATGAAATTATGGATCTTTCTAGTGAAAGATATTTATAAGAAGGATATTATTTTGGGGATGTAGGTGGATGTTGGTAATTTTCTCCGCCTCAAATGCTGTGTTCTGTACACGGAGCTTGACAAGCCAGCTGAACCCCTGATAAATGTTGAAGTTGTGGCCCATGTGATGCAACCTGAGCTCAGGTCAAGTGAGGTAGGTGTGGCCCATACGTGTTACATTTTCCTTTAGCAAGTTTTGATACCAGTCCCCTGTTCTAATCAGAAGCCAAAGGATGCTGTGGTTTGGGGATTTATCTATTTATTCTCACCTTCTTTTCTGACCAAGTTGTTTACCATTCCTTAACATAACTGATCATGCATAAGAAAATTCAGACAAACAATCACCAAGAATGAACTGGTGACCTGGTTGGGGGACACTGAAATCTGTCTCTAATGGAAAATCTATCTAACTAGTGAACTGAACCTTTGTGAAGTTACCATATATTTTGTCAGACTTGGCTTCAGATCACCATGTTTTAGATAGTCCTTATTAATTTGATATATTTCATCCGCCGTCCTGGCAGGTGTCAAACAAATTCTACTTCACATTCACCGTACGTCCTGAGGCCTTGAATGATGGATTGAGGATTCGGAAAGTTGTCCCTTCCACCGAAGAAGAGGCGTGGCGTGTCCTTGAACGTATGGATGCTGAGAGCTGTCAGACTTCATCCTGAATGCAGTTCTCCGGTGAATGAAGCGATACTCAAATGTCCTTGGACCCATGCTTACTCGCAGGTTGAATGATAATTAGTGGGGGGCTGAAAATGATAATCAAATGGCATAAAATGGACAACATGACCAAGCAGAAGGGGCTTGGGAACATCAGTCTAGTTGGGGACTTAACAGTTGCCTATCCCACCAAACATGTATCAGCATTGCAAAGGTCCAATTCTTTGTTTCCTCAGAGAAAGTGCCACCGCACGAGTATGATGATGCTGAGAAATGAGAGCTCCTGCCCATTTACAAGGACAAGGAACTAAACACGTCACTAGTTCTGATGATGTATAGCTACCGAAGTTGTGAAATTCCACATATGCTGGTAATGACCTTGTACTATGTTCAGCATCAATATGCTGAGTGTCCTTTGCTTTGTGACAGGGTTGTTTGCTTTGTCCTAATGCTAGGTCAAGGGACTTAATACTTGCTGTTGGTTTGAGAACTATGAGAGTTCTTATGATAAGGCTTCTTCACGGTGGAATTCTTTTGAGAAATTTGCTTGAAATCAATTGGGAAGTCAACATCCTTCATAAGATAATCGATCCACGTTTCGGATTCAAACTGTTGCGATAATCTGGGGTGTGAACTGCGGAGTTCATTGCTGCCAGATCTAGTCACGTTTATTAGCCATCTTACTAGAGACGATTCTTTGTACTGTTCCAATTCATCTTATATCATCTGAGATAAAGACGATTGAAGTGGGACTGCTTATGCTAACCATCTATCCTGAATGATCGAAAATGAAAAGGTTTAAACATGTATCAATTCATCTTATATCATCTGAGGGCGAGACAATTGAAGTGGGACTGCTTATGCTAACCATCTATCCTGAATGATCGAAAATGAAAAGGTTTAAACATGTATTCTTGCAAGCATTTGCAAGATTTTTGAGTTGACATCCGGCTTACCCGGCCTTCAAATTCCCAACAAGCTACCATGCCCAATCTGCTTATTCTTACCAATTTCCTTTTAAAACTTATTTATTTTTATTTTTTTGGTCTCACTTAAAACTTATCTAATAACCTGTAATAATCAAATTTAAATCATACTATGATTTTCAAATCAATACGGATGAGACCTTGCGCAAAGCAGAAAAAGGACCTAAAAAAACTTCTGGTGGGCAAAGCCTCAAGATTCTCATAAACTTCACGTAGTTGGTCAGCTTGCTGATTCTGTCGGGACAGTTAAAGTTATGTAGTTCCATAAAAAAAATACATACAGTCGGCATTCATGAGAACATCTAAGGAGATAATTGACGCAGACTTCATAAAATTTCATGCTCTATTTAGCACCATGTGACAATTATCAGACCATGGTTCAAACTATAGTCACCAAGATGGAATAATTACGATGAACTCACTGCAAGCTAATTTGCCCACTCATCCCTATACGTAGAGAAAACTACATTTAACCCCAAATGTAGAAAAAAGATGTGCCTCTGCATTTGTATATACTAACTTAAGTTCAGTCCAAATGTCTAGCACTTTAGTTATCTGCACCATAACACAACAAAAGATACATGAATTGAGATATACAGAAAGAAGAGGATCGTTACTGATGCCAATGCTCTTGTCACTAAATGGCACGAATCTGTAAAAGCCTTATAAACTTTTTGTAGATATGAAAGATGGTGGTATCTGTAACAGCTACACAGTGAAATCACAGGAATTTATTCGAACAGATGCATCCAGAATAATAAATCTAACCAAAAAACACATCCGGGGCCTCTGGTACACTTACACACACCTCAGCAACTAGAAACAAGCATTTTGTACTCAACCTGTCTATAGAAATTTCGCATGCGCAAGGCAAATGTATTTAGCATTAGAGAATCCGAGAGACATCTATTTCTTGTTCCACCCTGTTCTTCACAAAGAGCTGTGGAATCACGGATATTTATTGTGAGAGGCGACTAAGACTGTCCATCAAAGCATCTGTGTGCTCAGGCTTCCCGACCGATACACGGACGTAGCCCTTCAACTCTTTCTTGTTGTAGTGACGGATCATGACACCCGTTTTGGCAAGGTCCTCCTGCATCATTTTGTAGAAGCATCACTTTGTGGAAAAGAAAGGAAGAGGGAAAAAAAAACTTCAAGGATTCAAGGAATACAGTGAACTTGTCATCAAAGAAATTATGTAATCCTTGCAACCCGTAAATAGTAATGCCCATAAATCATATGACAGGACAACAGAGGAACACAACAAAGATAACTTCAAAGAAAAATCTTTGATGTCCTTTTATACGGGTGAATTCTTAAATGTCCATCTCAAATTATCAATGCAGATGAGGTGTAAATCTTGACAACAGCAAAACGAGTGAGTCCTAACATACCTTCAGCTTTTTAGCATCCATTCCAGATGTGACCTCGCAAAGAACGAAATTAGAATGGCTAGGATATGGATTGAGGAATGGAACTCCCATCAGAAGTTTAAAAAGCCTCTCTCTTTCTCGTAACAAAGCGTCTTTAACATTCTGATATTCATCAACAAACAATTCAAAGATAGGACTTAAAGAATTAAGAACATTGATGCCTTGCTTTCAGATTAAATAAGGTAGAATTCCATGGAGAGAGTGTCATCAATAATTAACTAAGAATACCTCCAGATAAGTTGGATTCTGCAATGCTGCACATGCAGCAACTTCAGCAGCAACAGATACATTATAAGGTTGCTTTGCTCTCCACAAGTACTCGATAATGCTCAATGGGAATGCTCCATAACCCACTCGCAGTCCAGCTAAACCTACATTGGCATATGTTTGCCGACATCCCTGAATCTAAGGTTCCTCAAACAAATTGAAATAGCATCAGCATAATCTGTCAATCTCCAGAAACTGGAGACTGTATTCTTACCAGCTCTTTTGCTAAATGTCCGGAGAACAATCAAGTTATCATACTTCTTCACCCATTTCATCCGAGACTCGATCCCTGAAAACTCAATGTATGCTTCATCCAATACAACCAGCACTGGGAGTTTCAGGATTTTAATGAGATCTTGATCACCAATAATACTGCAGTGTTAGTACACTGAGTCAAGTATTGGCAGATAGCTCTTTCACTACAGTACCAATAACTACTATTACACTACCAGATTAGCAGATCCACATTACATTAAATAAAGAAAGTCACAACTATAGAAGTGTGCATATCCTTACAGGGTGAATTGCAACAAATGCAAAGCAAGATGCTGCGGCAATTAACAGAAGTGACTGTTACTGTGTGTTTTAATGTGTTAATAAGTATAAAACCGACAATTGACTCACTCATATAGATGTTGAATACAGACATCTTAACAATTCAAAGTCAAGTGTGATACAGAACATAAAAATATGTTTAAAGCATGAGTACTTGACATTGAGAGATACCTCCCATCTGGATTATTAGGAGAAGTTAAGAATATGCATTTAGGGTTCTCCTTTTTGACAGCATCAGCAATGAGTTCCACATTTAAGCTGAAGTCTGGATTCCGAGGAACTGAAGAATAAAATTGAAAAAGAAAATGATCAGCTCAAAGCATAATTTGCGGTGGGTTTCTGTTGTTAAGTTGAATAATTCATACTAAACAAGAAAAAAATGGCGTCAATATCGAATACACATACTAAGATGTGACTCAGAACAGAAAAATAACCCATCTACAATTGATTACCTTTGACAACATGTGCCCCATTAACTGCAGCATCAATTCATACATTGTAAATGTTGGAGGACAATCCACAATCTTATCACCAGGATCCAGAACACATCTGCATGACATATTTATGAGTTGTTTAGGACATGTGCAATACTAATGGCAAGAGGACTTTAAGGGCCTAAAGAAATGCTTTGTCTAACCGCATAATTAAATCAATTAGTTCATCTGCTCCACATCCTGCAAGAATATAATCAGCTTCAAGGCCAGAATCCACAGCAAGAGCAGCACGGAGCCGACGGCTCTCTGGATCAGGGTATATATAAGGGAATTTCAGTGACCCTAGAGCATCAAAAACCTGCAAATTTTGGCAATTTAACAGACAAGACACGAGAACACTTAATAATAGATGGCCTATTCAAACGAGTCAAGCTTTACTACTACTACCACACCACCACTACCACTATTGCTGCTGCTGCTGTGGCTGTTTTGGATAAGTAACTGACCAAAGCTTTAACAAAGAACAAGATTCATTTACTAGTAATTATCAAGAAAAAGGAACAGTGTTATGTTATTTTGCACAGTCAAATCACGACATAACTTACCTCTGGAGGAGGACCATAAGGGTTTTCATTTGCATCTAATTTTGATAATGTCCTCTGGTTTTCTTCCAAGACGAGTAGAACAAACCTGTGGTAGATATACAATGGCAATATCAAAATAGACCTCTGTCAATGTCCAGTCCTGGGGGTTAACATTGCAATTTAAGTTGCATGCTTATATTTTAATGAAAATAGGAGAACCGAATGACATGGCATAAACAGAATGATGCCCCACGGAGCAGGAATTTGAAGGTGAATAATGGTTGGGAGGCTTCCACGATCAATTGACATTCATAAGACTGGAAAACGGAGAAGTATTTTTGGCTCGATATTTCGTACATAAACGAGACTCTGAAGAATCAATTCCCTAACTTGATCTATATTTGCTAGGAACTAAGAGGCTGGAGTAGCAGATTTTTAGCAACTATTGGATTTTTCTCAGACAAGCCCGAGATTTGGAAGTAGAAAGCCTTGGCGCCTACATAAATCATTGCTCACATTTTCACATGGCAGCAACTTGGGTAAATCACAAGAACTCCAAAGTTGTAGTTCAGTAGCACTCCCCCACCTAAGCATCCACAGTAACATTTAAAGCACAAAAGCCACAGTATACCAAGGATAGAGAATCAAGAAAAGCTCACACCTTTCGCACGAGTACACTATAAATCAAACGGATCAGCTTCAGCACCAACCTCAAAAGGCAAAATGGGCTGGTATGGAGACAATTTCCTCAAATGGGGTCGAATGAACGAGTCACCAGTCAATTGCTGGTTGGCTTCGCTCAAATGCTGGACGTCCACAGTGGAGGCCATGGCGACGACCCCCTCTGACTTCTCTCGAATGAGCAAATGGGTCGCTGAGCGCCGTTCAATTTGGTGGAGCAAAGAGCAGAGAAGTTGCTTACTTCAATCACACCCATCAAAAACCAATCTGCACCGTACTCAATGCGACGATCAATTCGTAAAAGCGGCGAAGGAAGAGAAGGATCGCTTCATGCGCAACGGCGACTTACAAGGCGAAAAGTCTGGCTATCCTGTCCGAGCGGGACTCGGCAAAGACCAACCCTAGACAATCGCCGCGACGGTAATAGCGACGCCCAGTTGTATGTAAATGTCGGAGACAGAGGGAATTGTTCCAAAACCAAATATGCCGGATGCGATGCAGGATTTGAAAAACTTAAAGAAAGACAGAGTTGAGGTGGTGGAGGCTGAGTAACGACAAATATGTTTTCAGGTATCGAATCTTTCGATATTTGGTCTATGGTTGACGAAATTTCTTATTGTCTCTCTGTCCGGCATACCTATCTCGTTGTAACGAGGCTCATCGGCTCTCAATTCGATTGGTCCTATTCAAAAATCGAAAATTGAACTAGAATGACCGTTTTCAATTTCTGCAAATAAAAACCGAACGAACCGACCGATTCTCAAGTGAACATACAGAGAAAGGCCAAAAGAGGAAGGCTTGAGATTTGAGCGATAGATTATTAGGTTTACATTTATAAAATAAAATCAAAGTAATTGATCCGATCATCTTGAAATCTAAACCGAACTGAAAATTATCGATTTCACTTTTATGGAACCAAGAGCCGAACCGACATCTCGATTTGGTCTCACCCTTAATTGTACATTGAAGTTTGCTAGTGAAAAATTCGATAAAAATTACCGTATTTTGTAAAGAAGAATCCAAAACGGAAATCACCGATTTAGTCTCAAATAAGGATGTAGCGTTACTTTTCATAACGATCCTTTTCATTTTTCTTGCTTCTTTTCTGTTCATCTTATCATTTCTTCTTCATTTTTTTCCCTTCCGTGCCGGTGTCGAATCACTTTTGAAGCCCGATCTCGCTCAACATCATGAAGTCGCCGGAGGGATGAAGCAGGGCAAGGGCCGACCCTTCACGAGGAGGAATTCAAGATCGTCTTGCCTTTCTTCGTCGATATTACGGACGAAAGCAGTTCCAGTCTTTGACTTAAGACAAAGGGAAAGACAAAAGGCAAACGTGTGTTTTTTGACTTCGAGACTGCACTTTCGTGGAAGTGATGCTTTTTGATCGAATGACGTTGTCCCGCTTTGGCGGCGGCGTGACACGAGATTTTTGGAAACCCAAACCTTCAGCATGTTCGTGAGAATTGTTGTTGATTCATTCCTATTCAACGACCCCGTTTTTGAGTGAAAGGACAAATTTTAAAGCTGGTATGGGGGAAAACAAGAAAGAAGAATGAACAGAGAAAAGAAGTAAGAGGAAGAAGAGAGAAAAATTTGCCCCTGACCATTAACTTGGAAAGTGGCACGCGACAGCAGAGCCCTCGTGAGGTATGCAATCGGATTGAGTTTATTTAAAAATCGGATCGGATTGGACCAATTGAAAAATCGGTCCAAAAATCGGTTTTTTATTCAAACCGATCCGAGTACAGGTTCTAATTTTTGGGAACTAGTCCAATTTCCGATTTCAAGTAAAGACCCATTTGAGAACCGGATCTGTTTTGGAAGCGATTTTTTAGCTATAGTTAAAAAGAAAAAGTCTTGGTATCGCTTGTCTCACCTCATCTATTGTCGGTGGGATTGTAACTTTTATTGCTCATATTAGGGATTATTGCTTTTGGCAATATTAATTTTTATTATTCATCTTTTACTTTGAATCTATTACTACTCATATTATTTTGCTGGAAAAAATAAAATCGAAAAAATAAATAAAAGAAAAATAGGTTCTCAAGTAAACCCTAGAACCAGACCAAGAAAATAAGGTAGATTCCAAAATAGGTTCTATGACAAAGATGTAGGTTCTAGTTTTCAAAACTAGAAACCGATTATAAATGGTAGGTTTCAGATTTTAGGTTTGGAATCTACCTACTTGGACTATGCTCACCCCTAATAGCTCTAGTCCTTATTTGAAAAATGGCCCAACTTCATGTCCAAATTGAAAATTTTCCCTAATTTCCGTTTAAAATATCGTGATACTCAAGTTCTTGGTAGCCACAAAATAAGCCTTAATCATGATTTACAATGAGAGAATGGTCTCCCAAGAAGTCATAGGCTGCGTTTGGAATGGCTTTTCCAAGGGTCTTTGGATGCCAAGTCTAGGTGTTGAAAAAAATTCCAAACCTTCTTGGTTGAAAGTGAGCCTTCAAAAAGCTAAAATCCAAGACAACTTGAAGGCTGCCTTGGCTTTGCAGCATTCTCCGCATGTTGCCAAGAATGAGTTAATGAAAAATTTTAATTTCAATCTTACCCTGACTCAGTTTTCACTAATTTTACATTTATCCTCATTCCGTATTCATAATTCCTCCTCCCCCCACCTCCTCCCCTCTTTGGCTCCCCCGCTCTCTACCTCTCCTTCACCTTTAGCTCCACTGAGGAGGCTGCTGACGAATGTAGCTGCTGCAAGTGCCACCTCTGCATCAAGCCCCCTCTCCACGCCCTTCGCCGCGAGAATTACCCCAACTCCTCCCCGCAATCCCAACAGCCCCCCATCTCCCCAACTCCACCTCCACCCTCATCAGCAATCCTCTACTCAATCTCCACAACTACGTCTAGTCCCCCTCGTCTGTGCTGGAGATCTCAATGTCGCCTCTACCATCTCCCGCCACTCTCCATCTTCTCCAACACCCCACCCCATCGTCTTGACTTGGCAACGCCATCATCGCTTCTATGTATCGATGCTCACCTAGTGACAATGAGGTTGAGCCCCGCCTAGGCTTGCGAGGTTAACCCTCATCCAACCATTACTACTCCAGCCTCACCCCACCCAGTCACCGGCGAGGCTAGACTCACCATCGTTGCCTCACTCCAACGAGCGAGGTTGACCCCTACCATGATTGAGCGAGCTCGACCTTGCCAACCGCACCTCTAGCCGTTATCGGCCCAGTTGGAGGTAGGGGAGGGGTTAGGAAAGAAAAAAAAAATATAAAATTATAAAAAAAAAAATTCTCAAAATTTTTAAAAATATATTAAAATATTTGGTCGTCGGCCAGTCAAAATTCGCCAGATGAACATAAATGAAACAATTATAAAAGTTTTAGAACTGAATTAACAAAAAAAAAATAAATTGAGTTGGCACATTGAAGACTTTTTTTGAATTAATGTTTTACCAAACAGTATTCTCCAAAACTGCATTCCAAGGCATTTTTAATTACAATTTACCAAATAGTTTTTGCAGTTTACCAAATCTCTTTAGTCTAAATGCTTTTGCATTTTCCCAAAAGTTTTCTCCAAAAGCCGAACCAAGCACACCCGCCAAGTCGAATAATTGGTGGCAACTTTCTACATACCAATTATTCGACTACTTTGTGCTTGGTTCGGCTTTTTTGAGCAAACTTTTGGAAATGCAAAGCATTTAGACTAAAGAGATTTGGTAAACTGGCAAAACTATTTGGTAAATTGTAATTAAAAATGCCTTGAATGCAGTTTTGAAGAATACTGTTTGGTAAACATAAATTCAAAAAGTCTTTCAATGTGCCAACTCAATCTTAATTTTTTTTTGTTTAATTCAGTCTAAAACTTTATAATTGTTCATTTTGTTCATCTGGCGAATTTTGACTGGCCGACGACCCAATATTTTATATATTTTTAAAATTTTGAGAATTTTTTTATATTTTTAATTTTTTTTTTTCTTTCCTACCCCTCCCCTACCTCCAACTGTGCCGATATCGGACTAGTAGGTGCGGTTGGCAAGGGTCGAGCCTCGCTCAATCTGGTAGTGTTCAACCTCGCCGTTTGTCGAGTGAGCAACGATGGTGAGGTCTGAGCCTCGCGTGACTGGGTGGGTGAGGCGGTAGTAGTAATGGTTTGATAGGGTTAACCTCGCAAGCCTAGGCGGGGCTCAACCTCATTGTCACTAAGTAGGCATCGATACATATAAGGCGATGATGGCGTTGCAAGTCATACGATGGGGGTGGGTGTTTTGGAGAAGATGAGTGGCGGAGATGGTAGAGGCGACCTTGAGATCTCCAGCACAGACGAGGGACTAGCGTAGTTGTGGATATTGAGAGAGGGCTGATGAGGGTGGAGAGTGGAGTTGGGGATGGGGGGGCTGTTGGGGATTGCGGGAGGAGTGGGTAATTCTCGCGGCGAAGGCTGGAGAGGGGGCTTGATGCGAGTGGCACTTGCAGCAGCTACATTCGTCAGCAGCCTCCCATGGAGCTAAAGGTGAAGGAGAGTAGAGCAGCGGGAGCAAAAGAGGGGAGGGGTGGGGGGAGGGGAATTATGCATACGGAAATAGGATAAATGTAAAATTATGAAAACTT
>JAGVVM010009457.1:0-18354 GCA_019149425.1 Psidium friedrichsthalianum
AATTAAGATTGATGATGGATCGGTCACTGCAGACTCTACTTGAGAGAAATCTTCCCACCACTCAAATCTACGTCCACAAATTGAAAAGTATGTTTGTAGATTTTTTATTTTAGAGATGAGCTGCATTTGACGCCAAAAAAAAAAATTAAAGACGTAATCACAAGTTGGTCCATCAAGAAGCTTATTCTGAAAAAGAAAAATCGAATAAAATGAAGTTGATTATGACAGACCTCCTTGCATCACAACACATGAGGACTTTGTCCTTGTTCTGGTCATTTGCTGTGAAGATCCTAAAGAAGACAGAGGTGAACTCTTCCAAGTGCTCGAGGCCAGCGTCAAGAGCCCGAAGGCCCGATGGTGCCTGGAACTCCCAAGGCCTTCTAGCCGCAGAGGTCTTGCACGTTCACCCATCTTAAATTGAATCACTTGGCCCGTCCAAGCTCGAGAATGAGAACACCACCTCCACATCAACTTGTGAATATTCACAATGACAATATAAACTTGTAGGAGCTTTCTTCAATCAAATTTCGACGCACATGGTCCCTATTCTGTAATACAAATCTACATCTTTTCTTTATATCCATGAAGCATATTGGTCAGACATGCGAAAAATATGTTTTGCAAGGTGATACACAACACTTTGACTTCACTTGACTAGTCCAACAAATGAGATCAATTTTATTTTCTCAACTTGCATTTATTCTCCATACTTTTGTGGATGCTTGGGAATTGAAAGTCTCTTATTGTGCTGTCTTTTTCTTGTGGGACAACAGAGAGACAACCTAATCAAATTCTATATGTTTGCACGGGAATTGCACGTG
Source organism: Psidium friedrichsthalianum (assembly GCA_019149425.1). Classification (NCBI taxonomy): domain Eukaryota; kingdom Viridiplantae; phylum Streptophyta; class Magnoliopsida; order Myrtales; family Myrtaceae; genus Psidium; species Psidium friedrichsthalianum. Next base: position 822 of record JAGVVM010009457.1, read on the forward strand.
ACTTGCATATGAGAGGAGTGTTGAAGTATTGTCTCATATTGCTTGACATGGCTTGTACCTGAATTGCACATAAGAGGGGTGTTGAAGTATTGTCCCACATTAGTCTACATTACTTGCACATCAATTGCACGTGAGATGGGTATTGAAGTATTATGCCACGTTACTCGATAATGGGTGGTAAATGCTCCTTATATTCATGTAATCTCCCTCCATCCATTAACTTAACCTTTTTTATTGAACTTTTAAATGTGGTAAATAACGCATCTGAGCTATTTGAGTTAATTTAGTCCGATGTTTGAGGTAACGCACCAGTTGAATCTCAAGATGGTTTTAAGTACTTACTTCTGAAAGTGAAGCATTGACAATATTCATGGAATTCACTTGAATGATCCTTACGTAGTATGGTGCTTAGATTAATTAAATATTTTGTACTGCCAATGGAAATAAATGCACCAATCATCCCTTTAAGTCTTTCTCAAAAATCTAGTTATTGTACACTAGACTCCATGTATTAAAAATTCCTAACAAAATGGGATTGAGAAAAGGAAAATTGCCATCTCCTTGGGTAACATGATCCTTTCTATTTCATAGAAACTTACCTCGACATTTTTGGTCGAAAGTTGTTCTAACAAGTTGCAATTTGATCATTCGTCTTCCTACCAAGGTATTGCATACAAATCTCTTATGGAAGTGCTTTTGGCCAGTCGATTAATCTCTCTCATCTTGATGTATTCGGTGGTGCGAGCAACGTTCACACTTCATCGAGGGAGTAATTAGATCCTCATGCATGCAAATGCATTTTTTTTTAAGATATTCTAGTATTAAAAACGGTTATAAATGTTTTGACCCGTTCACCAAAAAAAATGTTTATTTATAGTGATGTTATGTTGATGAGACTCATATATATTTTCCTTCCAAGTATCAATTCAAGGGGAGAATAGTGGTGACAATACTAACAACTATGGTTACAATGAATTCAATATAAAATTTTCTCCTTTATCAATTGTTTATGATGATTTGGGGATTGATGAAAACTAGAGAGATGGAGAGACACTCCTAATTAAGAAACAACTGCTTTAGTTCCTGATCCTATCTAGGAAATAGCTCTTGTTCATTGATCATCCAAGCATCTCAACCCGTCTTTGGACTTTGTCATGTTTCAGTCATCTATGGCCTATCCCATACAGGCTTACATTTGTTATGATTATAGTTCTACATTGTATTGTACCTTCCTATCAACTATAGATACAAACATTGAGCCTACAAACTTTCTTAAGGTGCAACAATTAGCTGTGTGGAAAAGGCCATGGATGAGGAACTCCAAGCTCTTAACAAAAATTAGACTTGGGATATTATCCCCATCACCTATTGAAATGTAAGAAAGTAAAATAAAGATGTAATCACAAAGTTGTTCCATCAAGAACTCATTATGAACAAGAAAAATCGAATGACAATGAAATTGACTATGACAAAACCCCTTGCGTCAGAGCATGTGAGGATTTTATGCTTGATCTGATCATCTCCTTCGAAGATCCTGAAGATGACAAGGGTGAACTCATCCAGGTGCTCAGAGGCCACTATTAATAGCCCAAAAGGCCCAACGATGACTAGAAGCCCTTTTGGCCGCAGTAGTCTTGTTCGTTCACCCAGCTTGATTAAATTGTTTTGGCCCTATCCAGGCTCAAGAATGAGAACACCACATCCACATCAACCTGTGATTCCCTAATCTTGACATGTTCACCATAGTTGAGTTCGGCACTGTTCACGTGAACATTTTGTACTTAGAGAGTCTATAGCTCTTCGACAGGCCATTGCAACAATTGTTCCCCATTGCTATCAAGCCATATTTTTCCTTGGAATTGCCCATATCAAAGTGATAGAAAATGAATAGGTAAACTTCAAAGAGGAGAAATGATAATCAATTATAACCATGTAGTTGTCATAGCACACCCTCTATGATTATACAATTGAATAAAAATTGCATGATGTCGAGAAGCTTAAATATTTCAAATGCAAGTTCTACCCTAATAATAACAACCATTTCAATGACAGCTTTCGGTCCTATGAAAGCACGAGAGGAGCATACAATTACCCCACTCGACATATCCGCATTGTGTAAATAGATCGTGCCACTGATGATCTACCTTACGTATATAAATATGCCATCACCCAATTCTTCCCAATGCTGTTGATAAGGATCTTCCAGTGCTTGCCCTTGAACCACGCGGTGGTCGAGTCACGAAAGGCATCGGCGTTTATGCCGAGCCTAGGGAGGATGAGGGGTTGATAATAGGCTTGGTCCATTCACGGAGGTACAAGTCATAGGCATTGGTGGGGACGGCATCGTTTTGGACCTAGCAAAGCTAGGTGGCCCCACCAGCGTAGAGGATGATGGGGCAATTTCCTAGGAGGACGGTGGCAAACCCGGACCACAACCCATTAATTTTCAAAGTGCTTGGTTTGGTAGATGGTGGTGAGGGAGGGCTTGCTAGTTAACTATCTCCTTGGAGACCGAGTGGGCCGACACTATGTTGCCCCACTTCTCCCCATTAGGGATGTATTGGTAGAAGAGACGGTACAATCCACTATAGTGCTTGGGTCCTGCATTTGTCTCGGTAGGGAACTGTACGATCTTTTCTCCTATTGTATTGAAAAAAAAAGTGACGGAATCAAGTTAACAATTGAAAAAGAACTTTGTACATCCTACAAGAATATGACACAGCAATGTGTACATTAGATTTATGGAATAATCTTTTTATCAAGAGCAATATCGTTTAAAGAGATATATGCAAGAAAAGTTGGGTGAGGAACATTTGGGTTTGCCAAATCATTATATTCGAGGTGGAGATTCGAAGTGCATTGCAAAAGAGGAGATCAAACAAACAAAAAGTAAGTTACATTTAGTTGAAGTGGGTGATATCGCATGATTAAAAATTCAAATTGAAAACCTGGGAAGAGCGATAATAGTATCAGGAAAATAATTAAGAAATGGGTTCTCATTAACGATTCCTTTTTCACAGTAACAGGCGTACATCGTTACGAAATTATTTCCTAAATTGTATCCTTATTAACTAACTTTTGTGCTAAGATCTAACAGAGACCCAACAAGATGCACACAACCTCTCCATCCTTGTCGCACTTAAAGCGTATCTTCGAAATTGGCCCAACATTTTATTGGGGCCAACTTAGTCAACTTCCTTATTTTACATGCTTGAAGATAAGATACTTTGTGAGCATGTTGAATTCAACCACCCTAGTTTTGTTCCTATTGGCAAGATATGATAAGATTGAGGAGGAAGGTCTAATGTATAATAGTAGCATTTATCATACTAACTTGCATGTGAAATTGCACGTAATAATGTTATCAAAGCCAGTGCTATTCCTTAGTCAATTTCACGTGGCTTGCACGAGAATTGCACGTGACTTGCACTTGAGGGGGTGTTAAATTATTGTCTCACATTGCTTGACATGGCTTGCACGTGAATTGCACATAAGAAGACTGTTGAAGTATTGTCCCCACCTTAGTCAACATTGCTTGCACATGAATTACCTGTGAGAGGGGCATTGAAGTATTGTCTCACGTTGCTCGACAATGAGTGCTAAATAACTTTTTATATTCATGTGGTCTCCCTCCACCTAGCTTGATCTTTTGGATTGGACTTTAAAACATGGCAAATAATGCATTTGAGCTATTTTGAGTTAATTCAGTCTGATGTTTGAGGTAATGCACTAATTGAATCTCAAGATAGTTTTAAGTACTTTATTCATGTAGTCTCCCCTCCACTATTGACTTGACCTTTTTGGATGGACTTTAAAACATAGCGAATATCGCATCTGAGCTATTTGAGTTAACTTAGTCTGATGTTTGAGTAATGCACCATTGAATCTCAGATAGTTTTAAGTACTTTCTTACTTTATATTTAAGTACTTTCTTACATTATATATGATAGAATGCAAAATGACTTGATGTATTTGCTTACTTTTTAACAGTTAAGTTTTATAGTCTTTCATGGAATTCACTCGAATGATCCGCACGTAGTATGGTGCTCAAATTAAAAATATTCCATACCGATAATGGAACTGAGTACACCAATCACTCCTTTTCATAGAAATTTTACCTCAACTTTTTGGTCGGATGCTGTTCTAACAAGTTGCTATTTGATTATATGTTTTTCCTACTAAGGTGTTGCAATACAAATCTTATGGAAGTGCTCCTTGGTCGGTCTATTATCTCTCTTATTTTCATGTATTTGGTGGTGCGAGCAACATTCACACTTCATTTTGGGGGGGGGGGGGGAGGTGTGACAGTCTGAAAATTCGACCCATTGAGGGTCGGAATTTCTAAATATGAATGAACACTTTCGTTATTACCCTCTGATCGACGCTCACATCAGGATAGCTACCCTAGATGACCAACCGAAGGGGAAGGCTATCTGGAAAATTATTCCCAATCAGCCGCCCTTGGTCTGAGACTGAGGGGCAGAGTCGGTATTAATGAAATTGACCACGAATGAAATCCGATCATTGGACCAATCTAATCATACGATAAAACACAATGAAAAATGAAAATCAGCTTCAGAATGTCCGTCTGAAGGTCAGACAAAGGCCGGTGCACACGTCGAGAAGCAAGACGTGAATGAAAATTACCGAAATGCCCCCAGGTAAATGCTCAGTCCTTAGAATGAAGATTAATTAGGATTTTTGAGAGTGGATTCGATAGACCGACACCAAATCCAGTCCGAAATTCGTTCGCCCTCGGGACCCCGATCATGCATTTGGCACGCAATCGAGGCAAGTCAAATCAGTTGTCACATCAAGTCGGATGTTACATCACACTCAATCAAGTGTCTTGTCAATCACATCCATCAATCAATCAAGTTTAATTCCTAAGGCAATCAATCAATCATGTCAAGTACCAATCACCTCCATTTCAAATAGTTGACATTGAGGTGATTTGTACTTGAACATTATTGATTGATTGCCTTAGGAATTGAACCTTGATTGATTGATTGATGTGATTGACAAGATAAAAAATTGATGATTGATGGACATCCGTGATGTGACAACTGATTTGACTTGCTTCGATTTGCGTGCCAAATGCACTGATCGGGTCCCGAGCTCGAACGAATTTCGACTGATTTGGTGTCGGTCTATCGAATCCACTCTCAAAAATCCTAATTAATCTCATTCTAAGGACTGAGCATTACGGGGCATTTCGGTAATTTTCCATTCACGTCTTGCTTCTCGACGTGCACCGGCTGTCTGCCTTCAGACGACATTTCTGAAACTATTTCATTTCTTCATTGTGTTTATCTCTGATTCGATTGTCCCAATTCGGATTTCATTTCGTGGTCAATTTTCATTAATACCGACTCTCCTCAGTCTCAGACCAACGGGCGGCTGATTGGGAAATTTTTCCCAGATAGCCTTTCCCCTTCGGTTGTCATTCTCAGGGTAGCTAATCCTGAGTGAGCGTCGTCAGAGTGTAATACGAAGTGTTTCCATTCATTTAGAAATTCGATCAATGGGTCGAATTTTCAGACTGTCACACCTCCCCCCCCCCCCCAAATGAAGTGTGAATGTTGCTCGCACCACCAAATACATGAAAATAAGAGAGATTAATAGACCGACCAAGGAGGCACTTCCATAAGATTGTATTGCAACACCTTAGTTAGGAAACATATAATCAAATAGCAACTTGTTAGAAACAGCATCCGACCAAAAATGTTGAGGTAAATTTCTATGAAAAGGAGTGATTGGTGTACTCAGTTCCATTATCGGTATGGAATATTTTAATTTGAGCACCATACTACGTGCGGATCATTCGGTGAAATTCCATGAAGACTATAATACTTAACTTTTAAAGTAAGCAAATACAATCAAGTATTTTGCAATCTATCATATATAAATGTAAAAGTACTTAATATAAAGTAAGAAAGTACTTAAAACTATCTTGAGATTCATTGGTGCATTACCTCAAACATCAGACTAAGTTAACTCAAATAGCTCAGATGCGATATTTGCTATGTTTTAAAGTCCAATCCAAAAGGTCAAGTCAATAGTTGGAGGGAGACTACATGAATAAAGTACTTAAAACTATCTTGAGATTCAATTAGTGCATTACCTCAAACATCAGACTGAATTAACTCAAATAGCTCAATGCATTATTTGCCATGTTTTAAAGTCCAATCCAAAAGATCAAGCTAGGTGGAGGGAGACCACATGAATATAAAAAGTATTTAGCACTCATTGTCGAGCAACGTGAGACAATACTTCAATGCCCCCTCACATGTAATTCATGTGCAAGCAATGTTGACTAAGGTGGGACAATACTTCAACAGTCTTCTTATGTGCAATTCACGTGCAAGCCATGTCAAGCAATGTGAGACAATAATTTAACACCCCTCTCACGTGCAAGTCACGTGCAATTCTCGTGCAAGCCACGTGAAATTTGACTAAGGGAATAGCACTGGCTTTGATAACATTATTACGTGCAATTCACATGCAAGTTAGTATGATAAATGCTACTATTATACATTAGACCTTCCTCCTCAATCTTATCATATCTTGCCAATAGGAACAAACTAGGGTGGTTGAATTCAACATGCTCACAAAGTATCTTATCTTCAAGCATGTAAAATAAGGAAGTTGACTAAGTTGGCCCCAATAAAATGTTGGGACCAATTTCGAAGATACGCTTTAAGTGCGACAAGGATGGAGAGTGTTGTGTGCATCTTGTTGGGTCTCTGTTAGATCTTAGCACAAAAGTTAGTTAATAAGGATACAATTTAGGAAATAATTTTCGTAACGATGTACGCCTGTTACTGTGAAAAAGGAATCGTTAATGAGAACCCCATTTCTTAATTATTTTCCTGATACTATTATCGCTCTTCCCAGGTTTTCAATTTTGAATTTTTAATCATGCGATATCACCCACTTCAACTAAATGTAACTTACTTTTTGTTTGTTTGATCTCCTCTTTTGCAATGCACTTCGAATCTCCACCTCGAATATAATGATTTGGCAAACCCAAATGTTCCTCACCCAACTTTTCTTGCATATATCTCTTTAAACGATATTGCTCTTGATAAAAAGATTATTCCATAAATCTAATGTACACATTGCTGTGTCATATTCTTGTAGGATGTACAAAGTTCTTTTTCAATTGTTAACTTGATTCCGTCACTTTTTTTTTCAATACAATAGGAGAAAAGATCGTACAGTTCCCTACCGAGACAAATGCAGGACCCAAGCACTATAGTGGATTGTACCGTCTCTTCTACCAATACATCCCTAATGGGGAGAAGTGGGGCAACATAGTGTCGGCCCACTCGGTCTCCAAGGAGATAGTTAACTAGCAAGCCCTCCCTCCCACCATCTACCAAACCAAGCACTTTGAAATTAATGGGTGTTGGTCCGGGTTTGCCACCGTCCTCCTAGGAAATTGCCCCATCATCCTCTACGCTGGTGGGGCCACCTAGCTTTGCTAGGTCCAAAACGATGCCGTCCCCACCAATGCCTATGACTTGTACCTCCGTGAATGGACCAAGCCTATTATCAACCCCCTCATCCTCCCTAGGCTCGGCATAAACGCCGATGCCTTTCGTGACTCGACCACCGCGTGGTTCAAGGGCAAGCACTGGAAGATCCTTATCAACAGCATTGGGAAGAATTGGGTGATGGCATATTTATATACGTAAGGTAGATCATCAGTGGCACGATCTATTTACACAATGCGGATATGTCGAGTGGGGTAATTGTATGCTCCTCTCGTGCTTTCATAGGACCGAAAGCTGTCATTGAAATGGTTGTTATTATTAGGGTAGAACTTGCATTTGAAATATTTTAAGCTTCTCGACATCATGCAATTTGTTTATTCAATTGTATAATCATAGAGGGTGTGCTATGACAACTACATGGTTATAATTGATTATCATTTCTCCTCTTTGAAGTTTACCTATTCATTTTCTATCACTTTGATATGGGCAATTCCAAGGAAAATATGGCTTGATAGCAATGGGGAACAATTGTTGCAATGGCCTGTCGAAGAGCTATAGACTCTCTAAGTACAAAATGTTCACGTGAACAGTGCCGAACTCAACTATGGTGAACATGTCAAGATTAGGGAATCACAGGTTGATGTGGATGTGGTGTTCTCATTCTTGAGCCTGGATAGGGCCAAACAATTTAATTCAAGCTGGGTGAACGAACAAGACTACTGCGGCCAAAAGGGCTTCTAGTCATCGTTGGGCCTTTTGGGCTATTAATAGTGGCCTCTGAGCACCTGGATGAGTTCACCCTTGTCATCTTCAGGATCTTCGAAGGAGATGATCAGATCAAGCATAAAATCCTCACATGCTCTGACGCAAGGGGTTTTGTCATAGTCAATTTCATTGTCATTCGATTTTTCTTGTTCATAATGAGTTCTTGATGGAACAACTTTGTGATTACATCTTTATTTTACTTTCTTACATTTCAATAGGTGATGGGATAATATCCCAAGTCTAATTTTTGTTAAGAGCTTGGAGTTCCTCATCCATGGCCTTTTCCACACAGCTAATTGTTGCACCTTAAGAAAGTTTGTAGGCTCAATGTTTGTATCTATAGTTGATAGGAAGGTACAATACAATGTAGAACTATAATCATAACAAATGTAAGCCTGTATGGGATAGGCCATAGATGACTGAAACATGACAAAGTCCAAAGACGGGTTGAGATGCTTGGGATGATCAATGAACAAGAGCTATTTCCTAGATAGGATCAGGAACTAAAGCAGTTGTTTCTTAATTAGGAGTGTCTCTCCCATCTCTCTAGTTTTCATCAATCCCCAAATCATCATAAACAATTGATAAAGGAGAAAATTTTATATTGAATTCATTGTAACCATAGTTGTTAGTATTGTCACCACTATTCTCCCCTTGAATTTGATACTTGGAAGGAAAATATATATGAGTCTCATCAAACATAACATCACTATAAATAAACATTTTTTTTGGTGAACGGGTCAAAACATTTATAACCGTTTTTAATACTAGAATATCTTTAAAAAAAATGCATTTGCATGCATGAGGATCTAATTTACTCCCTCGATGAAGTGTGAACGTTGCTCGCACCACCGAATACATCAAGATGAGAGAGATTAATCGACTGGCCAAAAGCACTTCCATAAGAGATTTGTATTGCAATACCTTGGTAGGAAGACGAATGATCAAATTGCAACTTGTTAGAACAACTTTCGACCAAAAATGTCGAGGTAAGTTTCTATGAAATAGAAAGGATCATGTTACCCAAGGAGATGGCAATTTTTCCTTTTCTCAATCCCATTTTGTTAGGAATTTTTAATACATGGAGTCTAGTGTACAATAACTAGATTTTTGAGAAAGACTTAAAGGGATGATTGGTGCATTTATTTCCATTGGCAGTACAAAATATTTAATTAATCTAAGCACCATACTACGTAAGGATCATTCAAGTGAATTCCATGAATATTGTCAATGCTTCACTTTCAGAAGTAAGTACTTAAAACCATCTTGAGATTCAACTGGTGCGTTACCTCAAACATCGGACTAAATTAACTCAAATAGCTCAGATGCGTTATTTACCACATTTAAAAGTTCAATAAAAAAGGTTAAGTTAATGGATGGAGGGAGATTACATGAATATAAGGAGCATTTACCACCCATTATCGAGTAACGTGGCATAATACTTCAATACCCATCTCACGTGCAATTGATGTGCAAGTAATGTAGACTAATGTGGGACAATACTTCAACACCCCTCTTATGTGCAATTCAGGTACAAGCCATGTCAAGCAATATGAGACAATACTTCAACACTCCTCTCATATGCAAGTCACGTGCAATTCCCGTGCAAACATATAGAATTTGATTAGGTTGTCTCTCTGTTGTCCCACAAGAAAAAGACAGCACAATAAGAGACTTTCAATTCCCAAGCATCCACAAAAGTATGGAGAATAAATGCAAGTTGAGAAAATAAAATTGATCTCATTTGTTGGACTAGTCAAGTGAAGTCAAAGTGTTGTGTATCACCTTGCAAAACATATTTTTCGCATGTCTGACCAATATGCTTCATGGATATAAAGAAAAGATGTAGATTTGTATTACAGAATAGGGACCATGTGCGTCGAAATTTGATTGAAGAAAGCTCCTACAAGTTTATATTGTCATTGTGAATATTCACAAGTTGATGTGGAGGTGGTGTTCTCATTCTCGAGCTTGGACGGGCCAAGTGATTCAATTTAAGATGGGTGAACGTGCAAGACCTCTGCGGCTAGAAGGCCTTGGGAGTTCCAGGCACCATCGGGCCTTTCGGGCTCTTGACGCTGGCCTCTGAGCACTTGGAAGAGTTCACCTCTGTCTTCTTTAGGATCTTCACAGCAAATGACCAGAACAAGGACAAAGTCCTCATGTGTTGTGATGCAAGGAGGTCTGTCATAATCAACTTCATTTTATTCGATTTTTCTTGTTCAGAATAAGCTTCTTGATGGACCAACTTTGTGATTACGTCTTTAATTTTTTTTTTTGGCGTCAAATGCAGCTCATCTCTAAAATAAAAAATCTACAAACATACTTTTCCAATTTTGTGGACGTAGATTTGAGTGGTGGGAAGATTTCTCTCAAGAGTCTGGTAAGTGATATGATCCATCATCAATCCTTAATTCTTGTTCCAGTTGGAGAGTCAATTGCGAAATCGCCACAATTGGATGAAATTTAGTGAATGCGCGTCCATTCAATTTGTATACAAAATTGTAATGTTGGATATGAATGTCTAGATCGATCATTCCTTGGTGGAGAGCTTTGGGGCCGGAGGGAAGACGTGCATCACATCTAGGGTGTACTCGACTCTTGCGGTGTTCCATGATGCCCATCTCTTCGCCTTCAACAATGGGACTGGAATGATCAAGATTAAACTCTTGACACTTGGAGCATGAACCGGATGGGGATGAAACCAGCTCCTGAGTAGAGCAAAAACGTCTATATGTCTCTGGCTCTGGGCAACATTAGGGAAAGGAGGGGGGTTTGTTTATGCTGGTGTGAATAATGAGAATTTTGACACTGCTCCTAAGACTTAATACACCTGCATTTGAAATTTGTGAGATAAATTTTCTCTTGGACCGTACATGTACAACTTAAAATCAGATTCTATTAGCAATCGATAGTGCTAAAATCGAGCATTGTTGATACATTACTAAGGCTTAGATGATCTTCCAGCAAAACTATTGGTGCCCGGTCGCTGTGACGTTCCAGAAGCGTTTCCAGGCCAAAGACAAGTGCATTTTTCTAGCCCCTGATCCCAAAAGGAGACCACTAGGCTGAAGGCCACAGCTTTGCATGAAAACCTCAACTTTTCGCAGGATTCCTAAATTAGTGATCGCTCCGAATAGTTTGATTTCAATAGTCTGATGGAGTACAGAATGTGTGCAAGTTGTCATGAAGAGATCAATTGAATGATACGATACTATTATTGCTTGTTCAACTCGTGACTATTGACTAAAAGTTTCTAAATTCTAATTGCTGTAGTTACGTGGCTATTGTAGGGTAAAAGACGAGGCTATAGCATGACTTCTAATGGATACAACTTCCTCCTTGTGTACCGTCTTCGATTACCATTCACAGATACTCTCAACCACCATTCCTCCCCCATCTCCTTCTTCTTAAGGTATTTTGCTTTGCTAATTTTTTTTATTTTTATTTTTTCTCCTGTTTGGAAGCTTTTCTCTTTCGATTTAATCTATGCCTGAAAATTTCTCTCTCCTATTTCGGAAAGATTTCTATCCCCAATCTAGTCTAGATTTGAAATTTTTATATGTAGGTTTTCGAGGTTTCGCTTTCCTCGAGTTTTGTTGGTGAACAAGGTCAGAGTTGAAAGAAGAGTTTCATAAAGATTTCACTCTTGTGATATCAGATCTATGCTCATTTAACCTTTTTATTTTACTCAATGATGGTGTTGCGGATGCCAAACATAGGTGCGCACCGCCAAAAAGCAAAGCCATAGCATTAGATGGAGTTCTTGGTGTGTGCTCATACTGAAGATAGATTTGGTGATCAGCTGCCGATTTTGATGTGAAGAAGTTATGGATGTGTTCTTTGAGTGTGTGTGTGCGTGCGTGTGCGTGTGTGCGTGTGTGACCTATAGTATTGTTATGATAATTTCTCTTGTTATCTATTTTCGTTCTATTTTGAAGTTGTATGGGATTTGTTTGGGTTTGAAATTGTGCTCTTTAAACTGAGATATTTCTCTCTTGTATTTTGATCGAGAAAGTGAATGAAATTTTATTTTGACAAAAAAAAAATAAGTCAAATAAAGCTCATACAAATCAATCAAGGAATTCCTTGGCCTATATATATATATATATATATATATATATATATATATTATATCAAGGTATTCGGTTCCAAAAATTGATTTCGCCCATGCATTCTGATTAACCCAACCACCTTCAAAGCAAATTAGCTATTAACTTTAATCCCCACTTGTGCTCTCGAAGCAGTAAGCTAACGTCATTAATCCCTAATTAAGTTCGAGTCACCTTTTTGATTTACCTGGCGATAGGCATGCATACACATAATTAAAAGGCAGTTACCACCCATGAGTAAGGACAAATTAGGATTTTGAAAATTTCTACATAATTAACACAATCTTCAGAGAAGAAAGCTCAGGAGAATTATTAAAAAAAAAATCCTAAATCAATTTTAATTATATCAATTCAGTGCTAAACATGTATTTCTATAACTGAAAATCTTGTTTTTTTAATTGTTCTTGGCTTGCTTTGCAATTCATTTGTTTGCATTTAATTAATCATGAATGGATCCAGCAAGATAAATGTGTAACCGACGGAAAAAATGTGGGGGATCATTCCTCGTTCTTTGTTATAGAGGCAACCTTTTTCAACACAAATAATCTCATAGAAGACAGCATATATTATGTTAAAAAAAAAGAAAGGAAAATGGCCAGTTCCATAGTCCTTGGAACCAGTCTTGAAACATGTAACAAGATAGGCTCTGAGTTCTAGAGTGTGTAGGGTAGGTTTTAGGTTTTAAAAATATAGAAACATATTTTCATGATGACGGATAGAGTTTAGATTCTCGGTGGAACCTAAACTACATCCGTCCATTTTTAGAGAAAGAAAAATTAAAGGATAGTCTTTGAACGGTGCTATGGTAAGTGTCACATGTCTAAAATGGCTCTTGATACATAGAAAGTATCTTCGATTAGCAAGTGTCAAATCCTAATCCATTTATTCCATAGAAGGAAGCAATCTCTATTGGATATATATTGTTAATATATAATCCAAATAATATGTTCACATACAAGCCTAATAAACAAAAGCGTGATTATGGGCTGGAGCCCGATGGCTTGCATATAAACTCTAGGGTTTCCTACTCTGGAGGTAACATTGTTGAGAATTCCAAACTTGATGTCTTTTGGTATAATACTTCAAGCAACTAAAAGGTCATTTATTTTCTAAAATCCATAACCTCCAATAATCTCAACCTCGATTTAAAAGATCAACTAGCGCACATTTTCTATGCCCAAAGTATTCTTTCCCTCAAAAACCTCATCAGCATCATCATCTCCTTCAAAAACAAGACTCCAACAATGTGAAAACTTCTCTTGATCACTCCACTTCTTCTCATCACCATCCTCCCATTCGCATCCGCTGACCTGGTTGATGACTGTTAACACCTGAATTTTAATCATGTTTTTTTAGAAAATTAATTAAAAATCCATAAAAATTTATAAAATTAAAAAATCAACTTTGGAAGCCTTGACCAAGCCTAAGGAACCAATTTTGAACAAAAAATGATTTTTGAAAATTTTCGTTATTATTATTATTATTATTATTATTATTATTATTATTATTATTATTATTATTATATTAGGAAAATATCCAAAAAAATCATGAAAAATAGATTTCGTGGCCTAAAAAATAGGGAAAAATATCAAGGATTTTTATTTTAAATCCCTTTTCATGTTGGCCCAATTAAATTTGAAAAATCCAATTTGGAATTATGTGTTCCTTCACAAATGTAACTCCAAATCGGGCTTAAAAAATGCAATTTGAGTCTTTTTATTCTAATCTTTCGCTTTTTATGAGTTGTGGCATCCCCTTCTAATATCAAAAATTTTTATCTCGGTCCAATGCTGCCCGAAATTTCTCAATTTTGACAAAAGGGCTCAACTGGAATTTTTATTTTTTAATTTGGCCCCCAAACCACCAAAAATAAAATTAAAATTTTTCTAGGGGCACCCATGAAAATAAAAGTCCCTTACCCTATAATTTTTCAACATTATGAATCCATTGGTGGGGGTATTTGATCCGTTTTCGCCGTTTAGGCTTCGAAATGCTCAAAATGAGGTTTTGGGTCAAACCGAAAATTTGGGGTTTTTGTTCGATTTCAAGTGAATTTCTCATAAAAACCTCATTCTTAGATGTAACTCATGTTGGGAAACTCAATTTTGGCCTTAATTTTCACGAAAAATGGCCAATTTGTGGTCCAATTTGGCCTTTTTCAGCCGGTCGGGCCCGACCCGACCCATGACCCGACACTATTCATCGTCTTCAACCTCTACCTAGCCCACACAGCACACGCGCACGTTTTTTTTTGAGGTTTTCTTTTGCCCATTCTCGAACGACGTCTGCCCATTTTCGAGCGACGTCGTCGCACCCTACGCCACCGCATCTCTCCCTTTTTGTCGTCTTGCGCACATGCTCGACGTACGAACGCGCGCGGCCGTTATCCGAAGGAGAGAATGAGCGAAGGACGCGCTGAGCTGTCCAGCCGAGGGATTGAAAAAAATGGGTTCGAGAACATTCTTGCAAGGATATATAGTGAGCGACAAGAGGAGAGGCGGCGGCTAGGTTTTTTTTGAGGGGGGTTCGTAGGTTCTTTGGAGGAATTCTCCTCTCTGACCTGAAAAACAAAGGGAGGCTGAGAAAGGAGAGCCGGTTCACGGAGAGGAGGAAGGCCAATCCCTTCATTGTCGCCACGCGTTACCGTCACCACGGCCATCCTTCGACGAACTCAGGTCAGCCCAAACCTCTACTCTCGTTCTGCAACTGTTGTGATACATTACCTCGACCTGGTTCTTATTACAACGAGTTGGTATGATGAGTTAGAATCAATGATTTGAGGTAGCTTGCCATGGTCATGAGCTTGGTTGCATTCGTTTGATCTGTCGATGCCGGATTTATGCTATTTAAGTTTTGCCCACCACGTGTTCGTTAAAATGCCGAAGTGAAATCTTGGACCTAAGCTCTAGTCAAATGCTTTTTTATTATCTGTTCGTGCGCTTTCTCGCTCCGGATCACATTTAGGACATGGTTCGAACTTTCTCTTAGTTATCTTGTGCATCGCCCCGATTGAAGATCGCATGGACCAAACATCGATTGAATCTCGTCGGGGTTGTGATTTGCGGCCTCCGACTGGACATTTTCTTTTGCGGTCGAAACCGCTCGGTTAAGTAGTATATTCCCCTTATTGTAGTGTGGTTTCATCTAATGAAGAACAAAAAAAATGAGTGCTTGAGTCTGGGTTTCGGCCAAACTGTGGATAGTCATCGAGGGGGCCTCCGGCGGTTACCGTTCGGGTTGGGACTGGTTGGCAAGGTCAGGTGGGTGCTCGCGTCGATCAACGTTGTCGGAGGTGGTGGTGTCGACGGCCAACGATGGTTGAAGATGACTAACAATGGACGTTGGGGGAGGGATCGACTGGATGTTCTAAAAGTTTGAAGCCTCTGTTCATCATTCTCGTGAAGAAGAAGTCCAGCGGAGACGATGGCCTGGAAATAAGAATGGAGGAAAACAAATAAAAATAAATAAAAGGAAACAAGACAAAAAGGAAGAGCAAGAGAGACTGATTTTGAGAACGGGCGCATGATGTGCAAGTTGGGGGCTTTTCTTGCAAAATTAGCCTAGAGCATAGAAAAAAAACGGGAAAAGAACAAAATAAAGCAAAAAAGGAATAGTCAAAAAAGGAAATAATAGGGTAAAAGAAAGAATAAAAAAGGACGTGAAATTGGAGATGGGGGTCCAGCGTAGTTCAAAAAAGAGAGAAAGAGAAATGATGATGGAGAAGACCCTTGTTCCACGTTGGAGGAGTCCAAGGAAGAAGAAGACCAAGGCAAATAAAAAATAATGGGGAATAATAATAAATAATAATAAAAAAAGTAAAAAAAAGGAGACAAAAGGCAAAAGGAGTGCTGCCTTCATGCGTAAGCATGTAAAATGGAAAGTAAAAGAAAAAAAAGAAAAAGAAACCAAAAATATATATAATAAAGAAATAGGAATTTCTAGATTGGTAAAGGAAGGGTTGAATTTGGGACTGATTTGGTTTTGGGCTGCGTGTGGGCTTAGGGAGCAAAATCCGATCAGATTTGGGCTCAATCGGTGGGTTCCTGTTCACCCGAATTGGGCTAGGTCTAGGCTTGAATCAAGTTGGGCTGAGAATAGGAATTTGGGCCATTCTTTTTTTATTTTCGTTTGGGCTTAAGCCCTCTCCATTTTCGCAGCTTTAGAAGGTTGGGCTAGAAGCTCAGCCCAGATCACAATTTTCGGAGTAAATAATATTTAAAATATTAAAATAATTGAAAATTCGGAAAATCCCTAAAAAAGCCTTAGAAAATTGGAAAAAAAATTCTAAAAAATTCCAAAAAATTCTCAAAATTCTCAAAAATTAGGAATGGGCTATTTCAACTAGCCAATCTTATTTTTGATGATTTTCGTTTCCAATCTTTTCAAAATGACGATTTTGCCCCTCATGAGCAAATCATCTCGGAAAAATTCCAAAAAATTCTCAAAAATCTCAAAAATTAGGAAATGGGCTATTTCAACTAGTCAACCCCTATTTTGATGATTTTCCTTCCCATCTTTTCAAAATGACGATTTTGCCCCTCATGGGCAAATTGTCCCGAAAAAAAAATTCCAAAAAATTCTCAAAAATCTCAAAAATTAGGAAATGGGCTATTTCAACTAGTCAACCCTATTTTTGATGATTTTTCCTTCCCAATCTTTTCAAAATGACGATTTTTCCCCTCATGGGCAAATCGTCCCGAAAAAAAAAAAATTCCAAAAAATTTTCAAAAATCTCAAAAATTAGGAAATGGGCTATTTCAACTAGCCAATCCTATTTTTGATGATTTTCCCTTCAATCTTTTCAAAATGATGATTTTACCCCTCATGGCAAATCGTCCCCAAAAAAAAAATCCTAAAAAATAATAAATAAAAAACAAATAAAAATAATAAATAAAAAATATAAAAAATAAAATAAAATAAAAAATAAATAAAGAAAGAGAGTTTAAATAATTAAGAAAATTCGGGAATTGTAGAAAAATAGAAAAATAGTGATAAAAAAACCATAGAAATTTTAGAAAAATTTGGAAATTTTGTTAAAAAAAATATAGAAAATGTTCCAAAAATAGGAAGATTCTTAGAAAGCCTTAGAAAAAGTCTAAAAATTTTTGGAAAATTCTAAAAAAATTAAGAAAAAATCCAGAAAATTTCACCCCACCC
>JAGVVM010009459.1:0-15704 GCA_019149425.1 Psidium friedrichsthalianum
AAGAGGTTGCAGTTTTGGAAGACTACGGTTGCATAGCCGAAGATGAAGTCTACCGTACCGTAGATATCGCACTCGCGGTAGAACTGGTAATTAAGTTGCATCAGCAAGGTGTCTTGGTACGCCTCAAAGCTGCACCGGTAGAACACCGTCATGTCGCCTCCGGTTTGGACGGCCACGGCCTGGCCTTTATGTGGCCCGGCCGTGTTCCGGAAGGTGAGGTCCATTGCAACAAAATTCGGTGCCATCACCGCTGCAATAAGGTCATTGAATTTGTGAGATAAATTATATAATATAGATATTCATTAAATCCTAATATAAATCTTTATGAAAATAAAGGAGTCTCACTAAACGTTGCGGAGGTGTCCGTCTTCCACCCATCCTGCACGCTATGATTGCCGGTGATGACCGTTCGATTAATACCATCTCCGGTAATCATTAGATATCTTCTGTATTCTGGAATATTTACATACTCCTCATAGATTCCGGCGGTCACGTGTATTCGAAAATACCCTGCCGTGCCGTCGGTGTCATTGGGAGCCTTTTGGATAGCATCTTGGATGGTCGTATAGTTTCCGGTGCCATCTCGACTTACCACGACTGTGGTGCCGATCATTACAGAATGGGCCACGCTCGAGGCCATTAATATAAGAACAATCACTAGAGACAAACTAGCCAGTGTTGCTCTTGAATTCAGAAACTGATAGGAAAAATGAAAACCGAAATTAAGCTAATATCAAACCGGTCCAAGATTGCTGATGATCATTTATTAATTGTTACATTGCTATTTTTTATAATCAATCATTTATCACGATTTGAGAACTAAAGATGCCATTTGTCTGCTTTTCAACAATCACTTTAATATATGGAGATAAATAAGAAAAATATCAATTTCTTTTCTCCATTATTTGATTTTTTTTTTTTAAGTTACGCGCAAATAGGGCCTCTCCGGAAAGATGTAAGGGCTCAAACAAGACAATGTACGCTGCACTAGCCCAGCTCAATGACATTTGAGCCCTTCCAGACAACGTCGTCTGATGTTTTTATGTGAGGGCGGGTTTGGTTCGGTCATCAGACTTTGATAGATGCGCGACATAGGCTTCGAGAAGTTCAGTCCTCTTCTTTTGAATTACATTAATGCAGCTCCTCGTCCTCCACCGAGCTAGGGAAGGTGAACTTGAGGAGGAGGAGGGGCGAGGTGCGGCTGTGGTCTTGGATGCAGAAGCTGACACGGCCACCGTGGTAGCCGAAGAAGGTGCCAGTGACCACGGAGGAGCAGTGGATGTAGGATAGAGGGTGGCGGTAATCGACAAAGGTGGCAGTGTCGATCATGTGGATATTGCGGGTTTGGAAGACCATGGAAGACGGAGGGTCGACCATTAACGGGCAGAGAGAGAGGAGAGTGGAATAAAAGAGTGCCTTAGTGAGTGGGTTATTAAATGGGCTAAAAGTGATATACATTATAGGAAGCTAATAGATTGACAGTTTAATAGTGCTATAAGTTATTCCTAACTATGCATTCTCCCAATCAATGAGTACTTTATGCGAAATACGTGGTGATAATGTGTTATCTATGATTGAGATTGTAGGTGTATTGATCTACGATTGAGATTGTACTCTCTATGACAGTATTGTCTGTTAGGAAAGCATTATCCTATGCTATTCAATCCATTTATTTTGAGCTTCTATCTCTCATCCCCATCCCCCCCCCCCCCCTCTCCATTTTTTTTTGCGGCCTTCCCCTCCCGCTCGGCGCATCGTCTTTTCTCTATGTACAGAAATCCCCAAAAATTAGCCTGCTGTCCAGCTTTAAGAAAAGAAATACGTCAGCTCGGTGTAATTGGTTGATTTAATCAGTATAATCTAGACCGGGTACTAAACTTGATTATTCACACAATATAGACCGGAACACGTGACCATATTCTCAGATTTAGGGTAAATTTAAGTCCCATTTTGACTCGAAAGTGCTCTATGAATCATAAGTTCCATATGGGCTCATACCAATAAATTTATTCCCTACAATCCGTTCATCCTGAGACCTAGACATCTGCATTCTACTCGAACTAAATTATTATTATTTTTGTACAATGAGTGATATTTACTAGAGAGAAAAAAAATCTGAATGCATATAATTGAAGCAAAAATCTCATGCAAGTATGGAACGGATGAGCTAGATCGTTCGTGTTCTACCAGAGATAATGTATTCCAAAGAATCCAAACCCTTATGAAAGATACAGACCTTTGGCATCACGATGCGACCCAGCGGGCTGACGTCACTGTACTGAAGCTTCTTATCAAAGAGGAAATCCATAGTCAAAGGATTAATAACCTGAAAGTAAGGGAACTTAGATTAATAAACAAATGAAGTTTTCCATGGGAGAAATGAATGAAATAGAAGCGCGGGCTACCACAAATAAACCTTTTAAGTCTCACGTGATCTTTGGATACAATATTTCCAAATGAAGAGTTATGAAAAGGTTGTGAAGAAGAAAGCGACAAGACGAATGAGCTCATAATGAAATATGGATGTTTGTTCCAAAAGGCGAGGAGTGCCGACTTTCATAATAGCTACTCGAAATCATTGTTTTGATTTTCGTGTGTCAAGGGATAATTTGACCATAAAAAAGTTTACTCGGGAAAAAAAAAATTGTGATAAACATGACAAATCCATAGTGAAGAACAAATTGTAGGATATTACCATTTCGTCCCAAAAAAAATCAAGTTTACTGAAGGGTTCAAAATAGAAAACCCTTGATTATTGTTCGAACCCTAGCTTTACTTAAAGATGCCGCATGAAATGCCATCTAGATTCATTTGTGGAAGACTTAGATTAACCTCAAAGTGGAGATAGATAATTACCTTTCAAAACCCTTAATTGAAAGTGATGACATAGGAAGCAATTAAAGCTTCAATTTTTTTAAGCTATATACTCTGGTTTCTAGGTAAAAGTTTTGACCGGCAGAATTTGTTGCAAGTTTTCAACGCGCGATGACTCTCAACTGTGATTTGGATCATACAAAGCACTTAAAAAATTGGTCCAAGATTGCTGATAATCATCTTTCGATGGTTAGATAATGGAATGGTGCATTCCTTCTATCAACATGACAAAGCTTACGACGAACAAGACACTCCGAGCCAAAACAAAAGGGATAAAACTTAGGAAAAGGGGACAGGACTATGAAAAGTCACAACCATAAACCAGCAAAATGTCTCACAATCACATAATCAGCCAAAAACATATCGCCAAATAACCACCATGCGACTAACTCTTCACTTTCGAACGAATTATCAAAGAAATGATTGCTCACCTAGCAAGGACAGCGGCTCCACCACAGCAAAGACTCGAAGAATGGTGCGACAAATCGGACACTGAAAATGTCGCAAGAAAGAAAGAGAGTGAAATGGCCAACTTGACCTAAGCGAAAACGTACCGGTGAGAAAAATCAAGAAGAAGCAGAGCAAGAGAGCTTTTATAGGAAAATGAGGAGATGAAGGCGAGGCAACAATGAACAAATTGAAAGTTCAAGCATCATTTTAATCAAATTAAAAGTTTAGGGATCACATTATATATTGAGCTAAAAGTTATGGACTATTAGCGTCATTTTCCCTTTCCCTTTCTTTCTCAAAGGAACGAACATATGGCTACTGTTGCAGATGTAGGACTTGCTGCGGCAATCAATATTCTCAGTGCATGTGTTTTCGTGGCTTTTGCGGTTGTAAGGATTCAGCCATCCATTGATAGAGCATCTTTCCATAAATGGTATCTTCAAATGGTATCTGAAGGGCTTACGACTTTCTTTCTCTTCGTCGTCGCCAAATCAAATTGATTATAATAGAGAGAGAGAGAGAGAGAGTGCATATCACAAACAAATCTGCATGAAGGCACCATCCGGGTTCCCACTGTGCTACAGTAGCGCGTTAAAGAAGTTGCACTCAGAGCAATTCAGGACCTTATCCCACTTATCCAGGATGCCGCTTTGTTGGGACACCCAGTCAGAACACCTTTTCTGGCAAATTCTTGCAACTGAATTGGTGCTGGCAAATATTCTTTAACGCCATCGGCATCTTATCAACGCGTTGCGGGTCACATTATTATTACCAATACCGACCACATTTGCTTGAACTTGGAAAAACAGCAGTTTGGCGTATTTGATTTGATGGACGACTTTGAATAATTTGCTACTTTAATCGGAAATTTTCGTAAAAGAAATACTTAATAGCTTGAGCAGGAGCATGCCTGGGTGGTAGTTTGTTGTAAACACGCTAAGTCGGCTCGAGTCGATAGAAGTCATCACTATATCCGTGAAAACGCGTATGCCCTTGATGCATTCTCCGACACAGCTTCACTGTCAATGACGCTTATGGTTCAAACGTGGCTGCGGTGGACAATTAGATGGACATGGACAAGGGATTAATGTTTGTTAGCGGGATGAAAAACGGTGGATGATGCAATGACGGCATCTACTCTAAATTTGGCATTATGGGTCATTAATTCAATTTTAGTGAGCCCAGATTGAATGTCACCTCAAATTTTAAAAATGGGTTGAAATGTTCAAGCCTAAGTTTATATGGGTCTAATTGGGTTTGATGCAAACCTATATTAAACCATTTAACTATGTAACCAGCGAAGGCCTCAAGCGAGCCTCGAGCTAGAAGGGATACGGCCAGTCATTACTGGTGACCATTTGCCAGACGCTGGTGACCCTAGCCGAATGTAGAAGGGGAAAAAAAAAAAGGAAAAAGACATAAACATGGAAAAAAAATCAGAATTTAAAAAAATTTCGTAAAAAATTGTCCACAATATTTTAGTGTGTATATATAGAGCAGAAATTTATAAGAAACGATTTTTTTATAAATTGAATATAATATTGAAGTATTTTAGCAATATGGGTTAGATTTAGAGGCGCTAGATTTGCATTGCATGAAAATGATCAATATATGTCAGATCATTTTCGAACCGATCCACCTGTTTGATAGGTTTAGAAAACTGCAACGGCTGACATGATAGTGGAGGATTTCAGGATGAATTCCCATGGATCCATAAAATTATCGTCGGTGCTTCATGTGTGTGCTAACGATGTTATTATTGAAGCTCCTGGCCAAAAAAAAAAATCTCATCTTGTAGATAGAATCTATTCACAAGAGAACTCAAATTGGAAAAAAAATAATCAGCTATTTGAGACCTATCAGCATGCTAGTCTTTAGCACTTGATCTTCTAAGGCACAAGTTTTCCATGGGGACAGCTTTTTTGCCCTTTTCGATTCTTCTTTCCCTTGTGCAAGTCGACCGTGCATTGTTCCAAGGAGGTGGCTGGAGCTGGAGGAAAAGACAGCAGGGATGGAGGCCAGGGAGATGGTGGCTCTTGCATTTATCTAAAAGGGATAAGTGCATCAGTAGTCTTAAAATTTACGCGAAAGTGTGATTAAGTCCTAAAATTTTAAAAGAATTCAATTAAGTCCTAAAACTTATCAAATTGATGCAATCTAGTCTTTTTGTTAACATCGTCAATTTATCTAACGAAAAATGCTGACGTTGTATTTTTAAATTAATTTCTCCATACTACATGGTATTATTATTATTATTATTAAATCAAATCAAAAACTAAAAAAGACTGAAATATTAAATTTAAAAATGCTTAAAAAAAAAAAGGGCAGGGAAAGCAGCGTGGCTGCCACCGCCACCACCACCCATCACTAGAGGCACGGCAGAGGTCTTAGGCCCCAAGTAAGGGTGACCCTCACTCAGGGTCGGGGACCTCTGTCAGGCCCTTCAACGATGGGTGGTAACCGTGCCTCACCAGCAAAGCCCTGCATTGCCCTGCCATTCCCTTTTTTTTTTTTTACCTTTTAAAAATTTAAAACTTCAATCTTTTTTTAGTTTTTTAATTTTATTTAAATAAGATTTGACAAGAAATATAAAAAAAATGCCATGTTGGATAGAAAAATTAATTTAAAAATGTCACGTCAACATTTTTCGTTAGACAAATTGACGGTATTGACGGAGTCGATTGTAGCAATTTGATAAGTTTTAGGGCTTAATTGTACTTTTTGAAAATTTTAGAACTCAAATGCACTTTCGAGATAAGTTTTTAGGACTTTTGATGCACTTATGTCTATGTTAAAAAAAAAATCTTCTAGAACCGTAGCCAGTGCATAACATTCAAAGCTAAACTGTCCCGACCCAGCTCGACACAGCTCTTCGTTGTTCCCAAGATTGTAGGGTAGCTCTGAATAGTTGGAGCGGCAAAGATTAGTTGTGGTTAGACACAAGTTACGCTCATGTCTAATGTTTATCTTATAAACTCATGATTTTACATCAACGAGTTGAAAACAAATGAAAATGATTATCTTTTGCTTTTTCATACCACTTCAATTGCTGTATTTGACATTTTCATGTAATTTTGTTTCGATTTTCATATAATTCTATGCGATGTCATTTTCATAAGCACTTCACGTTTCCTTGCTTTAGTCGAAGACTTATCACTCAAATCCGAACATCATTGTGCGCCTTGTTTTTTGATGTGGAACCACAGACCGATCTCAATTCTTATCTCTCTCCAATCATATGAATTTGACATGCTTTTGACAAACCTTAGTGAATTGATTGCAAGCTGGTAAATTCAGAATATTTTCTTGCTGTGTTTGCTCGATGTGGACCTTATTTGGTGCCTCATAAATATCATAGGTCCCAAGTTGTGCCACTTTAGTATGACACCACTTTAGCAATTTGATGTTGTTACTAACAACTCCATATTATGAGTGAAAGAGAAATGTAAAGGCTACCATTAAAACAGCCCAAGCAAGACTGACTGCACAAATTAAGATAGCTAGAGATTGCGCAATAAATAAATAAAAATTAGGGACCAAAATGTCAAAAGAAGAAACTCAAAAGTTGAGGTCGTCCTTAAACCTAAACTTTATAAACAATACATACCATACTAGGAAATTTGAAAATGGTAAAATCATTTTCTCCTTGGTAAGTACCATACATTGCTGGTAGCATATAGTCGTAAAAGTGGCCTAAAGTTCGTAAGGTTCGCAAGCATTAATATTCTTGAATGCATGTCGGTAATTGACTATGAATATTTTTTTCTAACTTGCTAATTTGTCTTGTAGGGTTTTGTTTCAAATGGTAAATATGAAACAAGTTGATAAATTACTACTAAATTTAAATTAGTTACATGATTTGTTGCCAGTAACTTATGGCTGGAGAAGCAGCCTTCAGTTGGTTAATTTGCTCGCCAAAAGAATTTGGAACGGAGGTTGGTGATTAATATGTGCTATTCAATTCCTTTGAATGGTTCCGACCAAAAAAAAAAAAGATCATTTGAATGTTATTAATTAGACGTTTGAGATTGTGTTTCCGATTGTACATGATAAACAACTTGATAACTTACTAATGAAGGTAAGCGAGATGAGGATTCGGAGGGATTTGAGGCATAATGAGGAAGAAGAAATAGCGCAACAGGGACGGCGGTGGCGGCGGCAACAAAGAAGAAGAAGAAGAGGAGGAGGAGGTGGGGGGCCGTGGTCGTTGACGAGGGCAGCGTTGTGGTGGGCGAGGGTGAAGTTCCAGGATCCCGAAAACACCATAGATTGATAAAGTAGACGGAGTGGAGTTCCTGGATGCTCTCACCCGTCGAGCTCAATCCCGATTCCTTCTCGGATGAAGTAGGGACGGACGACGACGAAGACAGGCCGCCAGAATCGGGGAGCAAATTTGCTGGAGGCTCCGGCTGGTCACCGCGACCCGGACAGCATCCACTTCCTCGGCGCCGGCACCGAGAGGAGCATACTCAGCGAGTTCGGATAGAACCTCCACGCTGATGACAAGCCACGCGCGCCACCCAACTAGCACGGAGGAGGCCTTAGTCCCGTCAACGGCAGGGGCCTCGATTCGGTGGGAAACTCTTTCGCTTGGGGAGTTCCGATCCATCGACGGTTGGCGATTCTATGGGCGGCGAGGCGCTGACGTCGAACGCATCGGACTCGGGCACGAGCGAGGATCCGCTGGGGAAGTCTGCGAGCTTAGGTGGCAAGCCACCTGAGACACCGGGAGTCATATCGTAGGGTTTCTACAGCTTCGAAATATGGGTTGGGCTGAGTCGTAATTTACTGCATATTGAATGGCAAAAAGAGGAAATAAGAGTCAAAATTAGGGGACTGAACGAGTCAGATACATAATCCTGAGAGGAAATTGATACAAACCATCCTTGAATTTTAACCTAATATACTATGATATCTAAATTTTTAATTTATCGTTCAATGTGCAATATTATCCATGAACTATTAATTTATTCAATGTGATCCTTGATCTTTGGAACATGTTCAATTTAGTCCATTGATTACTGAAAAATGTTCAATATTGTCCTTCAACATGAATTAATGGAAGAAAAGAAAAATAATAATAATTCAAAAATAATGTAAAAAAGATTTGCAGAAATAGCACATATTAACTCCAACCATACTACGTTAGATGACTGATATCCACCTCGGTAATTTCTCACTAGAGTGATAAATCGTTAAAAAGTTCATAATTGAATTGCATAATTGAAAATCTTAAGATAAATTAACGATGTTAATTAGATTTATGATTTTTTTTTTTTACAATTATCCAGCTTATAATGCGATGGAGGATGCCATACAACTTCTCTTATCTATGCTACTCTTAGATCGTGGGCTAGGGACCTAGCTTCCCATCGTCTGGAAGCATTAGATCTAATTATGCAATCACATTTTGTCCAAATGCATCGTGCTTAAATAGAATATCCTCTGCATGATCGCTTTAAAGCCCTAAGCGCCTCTCTCTCTCTCTATCTCTCTCTCATTTGCTTTAAAAAAAAAAAAGACTCCCTCTCATGTGGACTGGAATTCCTCATGAAACTTATACGGCGGAATCATATCCTTACACTTACTATCTTTGTCTTTATTCAAATTAATATATTTTGTTTAAATAGGGAAAATTTTAAGTAGGTGTTTGAATCACCGTCAGTTCTTCAAATAAAGATCTGAAGTAAACTTTATTTCAAATAAGGGCTTAAAGTACCTTCTTTATTTCAATAAAAAGCCTGATCGAAAGGCATTTTCATCCTTTACTTTTTTATTATTTTTTCCTTTTTCTTTTCATGTTTCCTCTTCCCTTGCCTGACCATCGCCGACTGACAATGGCTGGGGAGGGGAGAGGGAAAAGAAAAGGAAAAGAAAAGAAAAAAAAGAGAAAAAAAAAAGAAAAGGAGAAAAATTCAAATAAGTAAATGAAGAAAATGTCCTTCAGTCAACTCTTCCTTGAAACAATAAGGGCATTTCAGACCCTTATATAAAACAAGTCAACTTTGTGTTCTTATTTGAGAAATGTGGGCATTTTAGGTACTTATTAAAAAAAATTGTTCGATTATATAACCATTTTCGACTAAAATAATTTATCTCCACTGAAAATTTCAAATAAGGGCTTGAAATGTATTCATTTTCTTAAATAAAGACCTGAAGTCGCCTCATTTCTCAAAAAACTCATGAAATGAATTTATTTTAAATAAAGATTTGAAGTGGCTATATCAGTCTCAAAGAAGGCTTGACCTTGCCAGCTAAATGGCAATTTCGTCCTTTACTTTTTTGAATTTTTTTCCTTTTTTCTTTCTTTTTTTCTTTCCTTTCCTTTTTTTTTTTTCCTTTTTCACTATTTCCTTGCTGGACTCTAGTGAGGGCAAGGGTTGCTACTCGAGCAGCCTTTCCTATGGCTAGCAACCTCCACCACTCATTGATAAGTGCCTAGATGATGGCTAGGGAGGGAAGAGGGAAAAATAAAAAAAAAATTAAACTAAAGTAAAATATTAAAATACCCCTTCTCCGACGACCGTAATAGTCACATGCTTCGAGCTAGCCAAAAGTTCTTATTTGAGACGATTTGACTACTTCAAACCCTCATTTCAAGTAATATCTACTTCAGACCCTTATTTGATAAAACGATGGCACATCATATCTGTATTTGAAATTTTCCATTAAAATACACATTTTCATTTTTTTTTTAAACAGAACACAGTGGCAGATATGCAGCTGTGTCATTTTATAATTTCTTCTTTAATATTTTAAAAATTTTAGCTCATTTGAGTATATTTTTTTTGTCAAAAGGATTTGTTCTTTAACATGTATTTTTCAACCTAACCACTTGTTAATATTTCTTTTATCAAAAATTTATTGCCCCCATTGCTCGTCCAGTGGGTGGCGTGGCTGTGCCCCATCGTTGGATGATTTCCATGAGAGAACTCCAATCGAATTTTAAAAAGCAAGATTGCATCCTCCGGACACCATGCTTTTATATGTGCTTCTAGCTATTATTTAAAAAATAAACAGATAAATGAGCACAAGCACTGCCAAATGTCCTCCGGTGCACTTGAAGCAGAAATTTTCTACAAATTTAGTATAATTTAAAGCAATATTTTAAGAATAGGTCACGTGAGCGTTTGTCTTTGAATTATCATTCGGTATATTTAATTTTGATAATATTGATCTCGCAAAAAACAACGATGGTCCGGCCTATTGAAATCGTAAAATTTCTTTAATTGGATACGTAACAAGTGCTCTTATGGTAATTATTACCATGAAGGGAACTGACGGAAGGATTGGATTTTAAGGTTGTTTGTGTATACTAGCGAGGAAAAGGATTGGAAAAGCAACGTGTTATGACTCATAAGAGTACGAGGGAGAAGAAGGAATTATTTTTCTATTAATACATGAATCCCTCCAAATCTCTCCAATCAAACAAATGTGAGGGATTGAGAAAAACAAATATGTGGAATTCAAAGAAATGTACAAAAATTAGCTCCTCCGATCCCTCTTATCCTTCCTTTTATATTCCCTTCATCTCCTTCCTCTTTTCATGTAACAAATTGTATTCGGGATCAATTCTCTTCTCTAATGATCCTGATGGACCTGATCTATTGATGCGATGTTCTTATTACTTATTATAAAAAATTACCAAAAAAGTCATACACCTATTTTATATCTATCAATTTAGTCCTAAACATTTCGATTGTGTCATTTTAGTCTTTTTTGAATATGTTTTATCCGGTGGGGATTTTTATTTTCCTCATCGGTACAACTGACTGGTCGTAGGTTCGAATCCTACTTGGGGAGATTTGATTCATTTCCGATCGCCTGGAAGGGACAAAAGAAACATCTTGTTATTTCTTCAACAATTTCTGATCTCTAGTTGACCTCTCAGTAGGATTCGAACCAGATGAATAACATTTACATAATTTGTCAATTTAGTCCTAAATCTTTTGACGATATATCAATTTAGATATTCTGTACAATTTTGGTAAGAAATTGCTGCGTGGCAAGTCCAGTTAATGCTATTCATCCTAAGCGACATGGCCGACGATGACATGGACGATTTTTGTAATATTTCTTAATATTTTTTCAATATCTAATATATCCTTTCCTTCTCTTTTTTCCTTATTTCCTTTCATCGATCATCAACCAACAACGAGGGTGCCCCCGCCAACCCTAATCCTCACCTGCAGTTCGCGGAGGGATATAAGCAAAAAAGAGAAAGGACAAGGGAAAAAATTTACAAATATTATTCATGTCATTGCCGACCTTGCCTTGGAGGATAAATGGTGCTCAATGAACCACAACGTCAATAAATTCCAATCAAAATTAGCTGAAAGAACTAAATTGGCAAATTGTCAAATGGTGTAGGACTAAATTGATACAATTGAAAAGCTTGAGATTAAGTTGAAAAGTTATCAAAAGGTTTGGGATTAAATTGAAATGATTAAAAATTTTGAAAATAAATTGCCGCCATATATTAAGATTAGGATTTTTTGGACAATTTTCTCCGAACAAACAAATATGAGGGTTCAAAAATATGTATAAAGTTGGCTTCTTCAATCCCTCTTATCCTTTCCTTTCGAGTCCTTTCATCTCTTTCCTCCATTCCAAATTGTCTTCGTGATCAATTTCTCTTCTCGAATGATCTCTATCTATTAGTGAGAAGTTCTTTTCACTTACTATAATGGAAACCTTCTCTCATGATATAAATCCTAGAGGGCCTGCAAGTCCTAGTGAACGCATGGGCCATAGGGTGAGACCCGAACCATTGGGAAGACCCGGTGTCATTTAGGCCCCGGCCGGTTCCTGGGTCGAACGGGAACTACGCCGGGAGTGATTTTGGGTATATCCCGTCCAAGGATCCAACCCGCATTGCTGCTCGCTTTCCGGATGATTCATCTCATGGTGGCTTCACTCGTTGCATCATTTAATTGGAAACTTCCTGAGGGAATGGCGCCTGAGAGTCTGTATATGAAAGAGCAATTTGGTGTTGCTTTGAAAAGGGCCATACCTTTAAGAGCAATTCCTAGTGTAAATTGAAAAGGAAGTTGTGATTGATCAGATCCTTGATGACTTGATTTTTCAAAGTGATTTTTAAGCACTGTTTTTGCTTCCAAAGCTTCAATCAACTATGGGCCACTTTTGTGAAGTTGCTTCTACTCCTAATAAGTTCATGGAGCGATTGGCAAGCCTTCTAAAATAAAATCCCGGGCTAGATAAAGTTACAGTGATCTACTAAATTCATATATCAAAAGACATGATAAACTCCTGTTGGATGTTAAAAATGATTCACTCGTTTATAGTTCATTTGTATCTACCCCGCCGGCGGCATTTAGTGTGTGCGGGGAAGGAAATCCCTAAGTTAAAGCTGAAAATTAGCGAAAGAACTGCGGGAAGTTAGCATCCTTGAAACTAAATGCAAGAAATTAAACTGGAACTGAACAACAATTACAGGAAATTGAAAGATGTTTATATACATTCGAGTAATCACAAGTAACATTGCGAGAAGGAAGCGTGAAACGAAAACGCAAATGAAATCCATAGACATGGGTGAAAACCAAATAAGACATGAAATGTAAAAGGGCGCATTTGCAAGAAACTGAAAGCTAATGAAAAGATGAATGATGAATGCCTACCTACACATTGGACATAAGCTTTTTATCTCCCCTTTTTTTTTTTCCAGGGAAAAAGCTACCCAAAACTCCAAGCATATTCATTACGACACATTTACCTCAATTTTTTTTTGTGACACCAAACTCCCCAATCCTATACCCATGTAACTCATTTACCCTAAACTTGTATCAGTGCGACACATTTACCTTAAACTTTCTTTTTGTTGGGTTTTTTATGTCACAAAAAATAATTCAGGGTAAATGTGTCGCACGGGTATAAGTTTGGGATTTTTGTTATTACATAAAAAAGTTTGAGGCAAATGTGTCGTCCGTATACAAGTTTCAGGCCGCAGAAAAATAACATGCTCGAGTGTTCATGTTCCCGACATTTTCTACAATTTCTAATTTACCCAGTTTCTATCTAGACGCCATAATCACAAGGCACGGATGTATTATCGTGCTTTTTCTTATTACAGATCGAAATGCTTCAAAATTAATAAGTGGAATAGTGTTTTCTTTTACCAAGAGTTGCATCTAGTAGTAAAATAGCATCTCCGTTCGTATAAGAGTCGTGTTTAATGGTACAATTTAAACTGCCCACCTTCGTAACCACGGTTATAATGGCAAAATCGACGGACGGAATCGACTGGCAAAGCGACACGATAGACAGGCAGCGAATGTTGTCCACTTATTATGCACTTGTGATCTTTGCGCTGCTTTGATTTAATCATCCCTCTTAGTTACCCGACATGGACGGCTAAGACCACGTATCGTTCCTCGACCAATGTCAATTACCTGCATCCAGTTTCCCATCTCATGCATCCGATTTCAACCCTAATTAAATTGGATATATATCTCGTGTGTATTTGTGGTGCCATCGTTATTATAATAAAAAGTCTCCGCCACTAAAAGCTTTGAAGGCCTCGTCGCTTGAAAACATGTGACCCTCCAATTTCTCGATCCGAAAAAAAAGAAAAAAAAGAAAAAAGTATTCAATAAGTTGCATTTAATCAGAAAATGCTAGCTTTGAACTACTCCGGCACGGGGGTCCATGTCCAGCTACTTCTTTCAAATTCGCCGTTTTTCCTCTTTTCTATTAAATTTTCCATTCGTGGTTCAAATTTTAAAACATCTCCTACTCGTGGGGACCTCTATTTCTCTAATTCGAAATAATCTTTAAAAAAATTATATATATATATATATATATATATATATATATATATATATATCACGCGATGTATGAAAAGACAGCTAAAAATAACTCATATCGAGTAAGAAGTAAAAATTAAAGAGAACGTTTCTCCTACCAGGTAAAACATAAAGTAATATTTAAAAATAGGAAAGACAATATAGCAAATGTGATTTTGCGAATTTAGAGTAGAAGCCAAGCCACGGTAATGCTACATTTTTTAAAGGAAAGCATCGGCAGCCAACAAGCCATTAAATTTTAAAAATGTTTCGAGGTTTGTTCATTTTATCAAATAAAGATTCAAAGTTGACATTATTTCAAATAAAACTTGAAGTGACTTATCAATTTCATAAAAGACCATGACTCACCAGTTAATTAGAATATTTTGGTCATTAAGTATTTTATTATTATTATTTTCTTTTTTTAGTTTTTCAAAAACTTAAAAAAAAAAAAAAAAATGAAACACATGTGGGAGGGGGCTGCCCTCCCACTTGTGGTTACTGCCCCACCAATGTCAAGGCGGAGGCCACGGCCCCTCCCACCTATGTTTTCCTTTTTCTTTTCTTTTTTTAAATTTATAATTTAATTCAACTAAAAATTAGATTACAATTATATTTTGACGAAAATGCTCTTGATTGATCGAAATATTTAGCTTGATGGTCGGCCAGCGAGATTAGACCTTTATTTGAAACATCCATGGCTACTTCATGCCCTATTTGAGATAACAAAGACACTTCAAACTCTTATTTGAAACAGTGATCATTTCATACCTTTATTTAACAAAATGAGAGCACTTGGATTGTTTCATATTTTCCTCTTATTTTACTTATCAAAATTGAATATGAAAAACTCAGAATATTCTGCCTCGAAAATTTTTTTTAAAAAAATACAGCATAGGGGCAAAGACATCACAATTTCCTTAACTTTTGCACGTTTATTTCATTTTTATGCCATAACTTTTCAATCGTTTTTTGAAAAAAGACTCACTAAAGGCACCATAAATTTTGATACCGCATCGGAATTCTCGGCACTCGGGGTGATTGACTGAAAAGTCATGGCATTGAAGCGAAAGTTGTGTAAAAATCACATATGATCGATTGAAAAAGTTATAATATTAAAGTAAATATCGTATAAAAGTTTTAATATTCGTGAGAGACGCTGTTATAGGCTGCTAAAAAAAAAAAAGATGTAGGTTCGACACACATCCTCCGTCTTTCGACCCTCATCCAAATCGAAAAGGAGGAAACACTTTAAATTCCAAATTATTTGTGGCTTTTGTCCTTTTTCCCCCCGCTTCTTTTACATCCCTCGTCATACAGACCTCACGACCTTATCCTTCACAAGCCGGCAACCACCTGCTCCACCACCTCCACCGCTAGTACTTCTCTTCCTCCCCTCACCATTTTGCGCCTTTCTCACGATTTTAAAATACAACTTATGTCAAAAATACTTTCCCGATTAGTATATTACTTGTCATTTATTCATCTCCAACCATTTTGCGCCTTCTCAGATTTTAAAATACAACTTATGTCAAAAATACTTTCCCGATTTTATATTACTTGTCATTTATTCATCTT
>JAGVVM010009461.1:0-13373 GCA_019149425.1 Psidium friedrichsthalianum
TGACTTACGTGACTGCTTCGGATTCCAAGCGTGCTGTTCTTTTCATCGCTGATGCTTTTGGTAGAGGCCCATTTGTTTGATTCTGATTCTGTATCGTTTTCTCTGATGGGTCTTTCTTCTGTTAACTGTGTACTTCTTCTTGGTTTTTGTCGTTCTTGTGCTTTTCGATTGGCCCATGAAATTGCTGCTTGATTGATCTTTGCTCATCTGTTTGTGCAGGGTATGAGGCTCCGAAGCTGAGTATGATGTGATTGCTTGCACAGATCTTCTTTCTCGAGTAATTCTATCTATATATCTTCCTATAGTGCCGATATTTTAAAGTTTGTGAGTGAATAGGTCAGTATTCTGCCTATAGCATAGTTTGAAAACTTCACCTTCCGTTTACCTTTCCCCTTGACGCTGAAGAGCGTTAGATAGCACATGAGGGTGGGGCAAATTCATTCTGGATGAGGTCTTTTAGTGTTTTTTCTCTTCCTTAGTAGTTAAAAATCATCTGTGGAAATGCATATTCGCGTGATTTCGTGGCATAGTTCGACTGACATTCGATAGAAATTCTTGTTCCACATAATTACGGTTTTCCTTTGTTCGAAATAAATTGAGCTACGTGGCTCAGCTATTTATAGATGTGGTTTCTCTTGTGATAAAGTTAGCCTTTAAGTTCAACTCCAACATAACGTAAGCTGCGATCGCTTTCTAACAGTTGTGGCATTCTATTTGTTTACATGAAGATTGAAAATGATAGAGTTTACCTTTTCGAGTTGTCTACTTATTTCGGCTTCTTTCATGTGGAAAAAAAAATTGGGGGGGGGGGCAAAAAAAAGATAAGGTTGCTTCAGTAGATTCTTGATTGGTTGTTCGTTTGTACCCGATTTCTATTACGGAGATCCTATTATTGATGTCAGTAATCCTAATTTTAATATAGAAGCTTGGTTGAAAACTCATAGCCCGTGCAGTATCCTATCGCTCTCTTCAACGAGTCTATCTCTTAATTTTGGGGGAACAGTTTGGACGGGTAATTTGCAACTTAGACTTCTGTTCAAGATTTATTCAATGTGGTTTGGCCTTTTCTGACTCCCACTCTTGCATTTGGATCACCTCCAATTTGCAGTTTGTTAGCCTTGACGATAGAAAGTTCTCCCTTGATAGGTTGAGATCCCATTTGGAGCAATCAATGGATGGCACTTCTTGACCTGAAACTTTTGTTGAAATTTTAGAAAGGATGAATTCAGTAGTGGAGCAGTTGTGTTGTCTATTAATATTTCTGAACTTATGCAAATTAACCTAGGTATTTGGTTATTTGATCCACATATTGCTTAAAAGTTGAGGTTGAGCTTACATCTAGCAATATCTTCTTTGCAGTGGACTACTCATGTACTCCTAAGGAAGTGCAGCAGTATTTTCAAACATGTGGGACAATGAATAGAGTTACCATATGTACTAACAAGGTGATCTTCTTCATTTTCATTGCGGCATGACCAGCGAAGAACCTCACAAGTAGCGAAAAACCTCACAAGCTATTCTTACCTTTTTAGCTGTGCTTTTGTATGTTTCTCCTTTGGAAGGTAAACAACTCTTTTCAAGGGATGCACACGTTGTACTTACTAGTTAGCACTTAATGAAAATTGGCGCATTCCAACATAAATTTTCACCATAGTTTCTTTCTTTCTTTTGCCTCCATTTTCATGCAAAAAGGATTGATTCTTTTTTGTATCTAAGTAGCGCTTTATCTATGCTTGGCGATGTAATTTTTTGGAGCTGGTAGTGTTTGATTATTATTATTATTATTATTTGGGACAAAATAGTGTTCGATTATACTTATTAGTATTTGGGTTGATGAGATTTTCCCAAACATGATTATGTGGATGTTGGAGCTTCTTTTCGCAAGTGTTGTTAGTGAAATTAGTAGGTTCTTGGTACCCTGAAACCGAACCCTAGAACGTGTAACAGGGTAGGTTCTAGGTTCCAGGATACACAGAGCAGGTTCTAGGTTCCAAAAAACGAAGAACTTGTACTGGAGGGTAGGTTTCAGGTTCCGGGCGGAACCTATCTGGAACCTGGAACTGCTCACCCCTAAAAAAATTAGTGGTGTTCAAAAATCCATACGCCCTATTTTCAAAAAATCCATACTCCTTTTCTTTCACAGAACAGTATAGAAAGGCAAGCAACCTTAATAAGCTATGTTTTCAAAACCATAGCTTTCATTTCTTCCAAAAGCAAGCGTGTCATTATTAATCAAGAAAACCCATAGAACTAAAAAGAAAAAGAAGATCCACATGAGTGAACAACTAACATTGAGATCCATCTTTTTTTATTTTTATAGCTAGATCTCCTTTCCATTTGTAGAGATAGTGACTCATGGTGGTACGTGGAGGCCCTTCAAAGACAAATAAACGATAGAGAACCCATTCGATGGAACAAAGCTAACCTTGCAGATATAAGTTTCTTGGATGCAAAAGAAGAATCCAAGCTATCGATGGGTCTTCAGAAGGTGACGGTGGAAGTGGAGACGGCTCGAAAGAGCTAATCGAGATCTGTGGCTGCTGATGGGTCTCAAGAAGTGAATGGATAGTGACAGAGGATGACCAGCTTGGAAGGGTGAATGAAAATCAGCAGCTCATTGGGGTTATCTGACGGGCAAATGGAGAGGCGATGGTGAAGGTGGAGGTGTTGAACAGAGAGTGCTTTGGGCATCGTTAGAGAGTGAGGGCGTAAGTATATTTTTGAGCATGGTTAGAGAGTAATAAGGTTAGAGAGTGAGGACATAGGACTTGGCAAGAATTGAATCTGTGTTGAGAAGTCAAAATTTTGACTTCTTAAATTTGCAAAAATAGCTTCATAAGTGAATTTTCAATTTAGACATAAAAATTCCTACCAAAGCAAATTTTTTTACCAAATGGATTTCTACTTCATAAGTTGTATTACCAAAGGGATTTCTGCTCTAGATTCATTTGTAGACAAAAATCAACTTCTGAAGTATTATCATGTGCACCCTTATAGAAGTCTCAGATCCGAGATCTTCATTATTCTCCATGCTACTCATTAGACCTCTCACTTTCTAATAGATCTAAAACGTGAGACCTATCCATACACTTATGCCTCAATGGTATATAACTTTGAATTCAATTACCTCACTTTGTCTAGTGGTCCTTGTCCACATAAACCTTGGACTAGACAATTCTATACTACACCCACATTGATCTTTTGAGTACTTCCTTCATGTATTCCTTTACTAAACAATTTTTTTTCAAGGTTTGCTATATAGGTGCAGCTGCACAAGAGTTGGTGACTCTGACATTCTAATCTACTAAAAATTGTTTTCAACGACAGCGTGAGTATAAACCCAACAAGGAGATCACTATGCCGAATAACTAAACCATCTATAGAGTAGTAAGATTGGAGGAAAAGTTCACTACATCAAATCCAAGTATTCAAAGGCAAAAGGGTTCAAAAATCATAACATATTGAAGAAATCACAACCAAGATCATCACAAGCAATATCACTCAACTAAGATCGATCGGTGCTTAACACTCACAAGGATGAATGAAAGATAGATTAAAATAGGGACTAAGAAATCTATTTGCCTCGATTATTCAAGAAAATGACGTAAAAATGACAAATGAATGATCTTAGATTCGCCTTTCTTCTTGTCTTGGGAATGTGACTTTACCTGGGCAACAACACCACCCTCAGTCGAGTTTTTACAATATCAACCAAGGAGTCAAATTAGGCAAACAATGGTTGGCTAGAGAGAGAGAGAGAGAGAGAGAGAGAGAGAGAGAGAGAGAGAGAGAGTAGATGGTTTCATTCTAACGAACAAATGATGAAATGAACTAACCTCAAATTCTATTTATATGGGAAGCTACTGAATTGATGAGTTAGCTTTGGCCGTTCCACAAGGTGACACATGCCCCATGTGTCATGCATGTGTAATACATGTTCGACACGTGCCATGCGTTCGTGACAAGTGGCACCATTTGTGCTACCCTTTTACATTGGCCAGTTGGTAACACATGTTGCCACGTGTCTATCTCCCCACCACCTGTTGACACGTGGCTTCCCACATATCCACATGCGGCCATGTTATCAATCCCTATCCAATGTCTTTGTTTAGTCTCAATTTCTCATGTATTTGACCCAATAGCACTCTAATTAATTACTTGTATCCCTAAAAATATTATCAAGTCAATAATAACTCCTCTATACTTGTCCAATAATCTAAACCCGTTAATACTAATTCATCTTTTACTCAAGTAGGTGAAAGTTCAGGTTTTGCAAGACACATGGACTTAGTTTATCAACTTATTGAAGGAAGATTTCTACATGGGTGATGGTAATATTGGGCTCTATTAAGCAATCAACAAAAGGTATGTAATATTATTATCACTCATCTTGAATTTTTTTGTGATACTATATGCGATGATTATTGGTATCATTTTTTTTTGCTTTTTTAATGTATTTATCAGGGTTTCATCCCTTTAGTAGTTGAGCTTTTGCCAAATACAGAACATAGGATGTGTACAAGGCATATATATATTTTAATTGGGTAAAAAATACAAAGAAAATCTGTTGATGAGACAATTTTAGAAATGTGCAAAGAGTACCAACATGAAGATTTTTAGATGCATAGAAAGAGGCTAAAGGAAAGTCTCCATAAGGTCATGATGATTTATTCCATATTGAGCCAAAACGTTGGGGTAAGGCCTTCTTTGACACCAACATAAAATGTGATAATATTGATAATAATTTTAGTGAAGCTTTCAATGGCAGGTATAATGGATGCTAGTGCATATAACCATCGTCAGTATGCTAGAAGATATTAGAACCATGATTTTGAGTAGATGCACACTCCA
This sequence comes from Psidium friedrichsthalianum, assembly GCA_019149425.1. NCBI lineage: Eukaryota > Viridiplantae > Streptophyta > Magnoliopsida > Myrtales > Myrtaceae > Psidium > Psidium friedrichsthalianum. The sequence goes on from JAGVVM010009461.1 coordinate 4,852, forward strand.
GAGGGATGCATGTGCTAGGTGAATAAGAAATTATGGCCCAACGATTGTGCATAAGTTACACCTGAATACAACTGCTAGTAGGTATTACCATTTGATATGGATGGAGTTAAATGATTCGAGATTATTAAATGCAATGACAAATACATTGTTGACTTGAATTTGAAGACTTGTTCTTGTAGAACATGGGAACTTAGTGGAGTTCCATGTTGCCATGCCATTTGTGTAATACACTACAAGCAAAATGTTTCGGGTGACTACCTAGCTGAGTGCTTTAACAAGGATAAATACTTACACGCTTATCAATTCCTGATGTCTACTGTGTGAGGACATAAATTTTGGGAGAAAACCAATAAAGAAGCTCATCAGCCCTACCTATTAAAAAGATGCATGGCAGGCCAAAGAGCAACAGAAGAAGGCAACCGATTGAGCTTGTAGGAGGTGACAGTATGACCAAAAGAGTAAGTGAAGGACTTGTTCTAACTTGCAATGTGGCTAGGCATAGCTGCAAGGGATGTCCTCCCAAAATGGTAGCTGTAAGGGTGTCCTCTCAAAAAGGTATTTCTTCACTAATTGATCATGTATATTCTAAGCTTGTTGTCTTAATATGTTGTTAATTAATGCTTGCTATATGCTTCTAAGGCCAATGCTCAAGCTTATACTTAATCTCAGGCCAATTTCATTGGATCAAGGCCTAAAAAAGACAAGTTGGTGTAGAATCATGTATTGTAAGTTTTGAACGCAAAGCTTTCAATTTAATGATGATGAGTATGTCTTTTAAGCTAAAGCTATAGAACAAACAAGTCCAGCTGAAGGAGGATCTAAAGGGGAGGCACTACTTTAGGAAGTGTGCACTTGTATAAGATAATAATGGGCATGTCAATGCTTTGGCGCAGCCTTGTGCAGATATAAGAGGATGCAAAGCTAATACAAACGTAAGTGCATGTAGTTGGATCAAGCCAATACGTTTTGTTGAAACGATTTTGATCAACGATAAAAGACTTTTTTGTTCTTAAGCTAGTGCAATATCTCAAGATTGATCTTAGAAATCCCGGTTAGTAATCTCAATCTCCATGCATTCATATGTTATACTCATTTTCATGTTCAATGTTTTCTTTTTTAGTTTAAAAGACCTGCGATTGAAATGGAAATGATGCAAGGGCAATCACAACCGAAGAAGAAGAAAATGGTAGGTTATAATGTTTACCAACAATCCTAGGACAACCTTCAATCAATGTGAGTGATGTTTTAACGTTTTTATATCGTAACTAATTGCCTCCACGAGCTAAAAACATGCCCATTCTGTATCTGGTCTGGCAGACTAGTGCAAGAATATTGAAACTACCAGACAAAGGAGTAATTTCAGAGGTTCACGGCTAAAGGCACATCCCCAAGCCAGTGAATGAACTCAGTCATTGAGAACTTATCTTTGAAAGCGTACTGCTGTGAAGCCAAAAGTACCATCACAACCCCAAAGAGTTCTGGGCCTCAATCATTTAGAACTTCTTGACTGTTGCTGTAAATTCAAAGCCACCATTACAACCCCAAGCGAGTTACTAGCCTCAGTCATCTCACGCTACAACAGCTCCTCAAAAGCCTGTTGTTTGGAAGATTGTCATAGGAGTACACCATATTCAAGGAAAAGCTCAATACTTATGAATCAAGTGAACGCCTAGCCTATTGGACCACCAGAGACCATAGACTTGGATTGATGTATTTGCTAAACATGGTTGTTTTTATGTTAATTATGAGCTAGGTTTTGTATATTTTCTATTAATGATCTTGACAAGGAAACCGTTGGTTTTATCTTTCTAGGCTTTACTTGCATCAGTAAACATGTGGCAGATCTATTATAATTTTGTCACATTGCTACATTTTCCTATGGTTTTATATTGAATTACTGCTCTTACCCTTCCGCAAAGCTTATGTATAGTGGTTCTTGGTTCTTAGTGTTTTAATGTGTAATTACTCTACAAACTGAATAGAGTATGGCGTTGACTCATGCTGATGAGCATTGCCTGTTGGAATGTTATTAAGTGCAAATAAGATTCTTTTCAAAGTTTGGGGAATATACTGCAAGAGGAACAACCATCTGGGGAATGAGTAAGCATTGTTTAGATGTGTAGATTAGAGAAGTTTGTGGAGGAATGGGAATAGGATTCTTGAATAAGGTTACGGTTTGAAACTTGAAGCATTCGATTTTCAAAATCAGGAATGAAGTTCTATGGGAGTGAAGCAAGCATTTTTCATGATGGTAGATTTGTCGGCAATTTTGTTGATACCTAAATTTTAATTTTTCTTTTTCATTCATATTGCACAAAAATGAGAAGTACTTCTCGCAAAAAAAATAATTTTTCATGCGTGGCATATGTTTTTTTTTCCTGCATTGCATTTTAGACCGATGGTGGAAGCGGACCCAAAATGATGGTTGAACGGGCCAAAATTCATTAGAAATTCGGTCACAAGCCTTGGAAGGACATAATGGCCAAAATTCATGGAGGAGATAAGGCGTCATTAAACCTTGACTTGGCCCAGGTGAACTGAAGTCGATTAAAGGCCCTGAACTTCAACCTAACAGAAACTTTTAGCCCTTAATGAGTTTTGACATAAAGCCTTTTAGTCCAAATAAACCCTAGTTATTTTGCTATAAATAATGCATCATGCTCGCTCACCGAGAGGAGGCCAATTCATTCTTTGAATACAAGGCAGATTGAGAGACTTCAGGGCGCAAAATTGAGGGACACAAAAGCTAAGAGACAAAAAATCGTGAGGGAGCGCGCAGATGAGGAAGAAGACAAAAAAGGAAAGTCTTCTGGGTTTTCTCCCACACATCTGTCGTGGGTTCCTTCTCTAAAAACCTCTGGTGGCAAATCTAGTCCATCGCTCGCTGTTCACGCAACGCCGTCCCGGAGCCAGCGACCAGGAAGATTAGAATTCTTAATGTGGTGTACAATGTGTCTAACAATGAGCTAGTCTGCACCCAAATTTCGGTGAAGAGTACAATAATCTAGGTTGATGCAGCAGCAGTCAAGCACTGATATCTCTAGCATTATGGTGTTGATATTGGCCGCAAGAAGAAATCCAAGCTTCTGCCAAGAAATAAGGGGGGGCTCACATCAATTTCCTTGCACGCCAACTCAAGTTTCAACACTTGCAATCTCTACAATCTAAGCAATCTCGACCACCGCTGCAATCTTAAGTTTGTCCTTTTATATTGCTCAAAGATTCAGTAGCAATCTGATTAATTCCTTGCAGGTTTTTCCAGATTTTCATTGTCCAAATCCGAGACATCATCGTGGCAAAATACCAGTCCAAGAAGTTTTTTGCGAGCAGATCCGTTAGTAAGCCTCGTTGTGAACAGTCAGTGCCGTCATCTGTGAGTTCTGTCGCTACTGGATCCGACATGAATCATTGTCACGCAGCCATGCCCACAGCCATGAATAGCTGAGCGGAGCCCATTGTCCCAGTTTGTTCATGAAGCCACTAATGTTGATCCACACCATGAAGCTGAATCAAACAGTCCCCTGGTGTCGACGTCCACCTGCGCCGATTCTCTTTGTTGTTGTATCAAACGCCAAGTCAAGCGCTCACAGAGAAGACTTCAAACCTTGAAGAAGCCATCGGTTATTTTTGTCTAGAAGATCGTAAACAACAGGGGTAACGTCACATGCAATTGTGGCACTTTCCAACTTCCCCAATTTTTGTCAGAATAAGTGGCGGTATTCCATTGGCGATCTTGAATTTCCTTCATGCATATTTTTGACAATTCCTCCCCATGCCTAATAGCTTTTAACATGCTTGATGATCCACTAAGACAGGATATGATCCAGGAGAGTTTCAAGGTAATTCTGATCCTTAGCAGTTTGTGAGCTGTTGTGTTTCACTGTCCAACATCTTTCTCACATCCTGAAATTTGGCATCCAAAATCGTAATAAAATTCTGATTTCATGGAATGAGGATTTGATTTATTGGACGGGAATATTAGTTGGAGTATCAGTCTGAAATTTTGTTTATCGTTCGAACGCATCAAAGGAAAATTTCCGTTTGCGCCGAGAAAGTTCTCGTTCGCGACAAACCCCAATTGAGTCCAAATCCTTGTCGCGCAAAAACCAAAAGTATTCCCGTTTTGTTGCACGAATTTTTTCACTCCGTCTCATATTTTTCGAATTCCATATTTGCCTCGAAATTATGTACGTGAAGACAAGAGAAATTAAAAATTTTGGACCCACCTTTTCCTTCCTTTCTCTCGGCTAAAGCCCCACCAACCCCCACTTTCCTTCTTCAATTTCGGCTGAACTTCTTCCCGAAGAACCCACGTACCCCTATTATTTTTTTCTCTCCCTATTTCTTGCCCATCTGCAGAGCCCCATTTCCCATGTTTCTGCCCTCCAAAAATCTGAGCTGGAACTTTTTTCTTGGATAGATTTGCGGCTGCCCTGCTCCACTATCTCAGCTAAGTCCATTTTCCATGCAGGTGAGACAAATCTGCATGATTAGAGGCCATTAACTTCCTTTGTTCACGTGGGGAACTTTGCAACAGCTGGCACTATCTTCTTCAGCTTCCTTCTTCATTTTCCCTTCCATTTTCTTCTCGGCTACACGAGTCTGCCTCAGTTGCCGCCTCTACTTGCTGCCGCTACTTGTCCCGTTTGCTGCTGTTGCTTCCTCTCTTCTCGGTTGCACATGGACTGTTGCTGCGTGTTGCTCCTACTGCCGTGAGCTGTTGTCACTGTTTTGTTCCCCTTGGCTGTTGGACTCTGTTGTTGCTTCTGCTCTTCATCCTCTTAGCTGGTCTCTACTAGATTTAGCCTCTGCATTTGCTGCCTTCCTTTTTCTTCTTCCTATTTGTCGCTGCCGCTCGGAGTTGTGGCTGCTATCTTCTTCTTCATCCCTTCTTCATGTGGAGCTGCTACCGCGCATGGACTCTCAACTACGTCTGCTTCTTCTTCGTCTTCTTTCATTGCCCTTCCTTTAGCGAAGACTAGCTGTTGCCATTGGAATCTTTTCTTTGATATGGCTAGCAACGACACCTAGAGGGGGGGTGAATAGGTGCTTCTGAAATTTTTAAGTTATAAGCGCAAGCAAGCACAGAAACTAAATAGATCAAGTATGCACGAAATAAAGGAGTTCAGAAAGAGAAATGTGCACACAGATTTATAGTGGTTCGGCTATAATAAGCCTACGTCCACTCTCCCACGATGACAGCCGATTGGTTGGATTTCACTATGATGATTGCAAGGTTACAATGAACTTCTCTCAACTCACTCACAAGAGTATTTCCACGAGAAGTTAAAAAAATTCTCTCAACAGTTTTTGCTCGTCTTTTTCTTTCTCATTCACTTCTCTAGAACGAATACCAGCACTCTCCTTTTATACCCCTTTCACCTCAAACTAGCCGTTGTTAAGGTGCTCCATGGGATCACTCGTCAATCTTCAATCAACCTTGATTGATGCGAGATAAACTTGGAAAGATGCTAGATAGCCGTTGAAGAAAGATTCTGGTAACTTCAGATTCAGTCGCCCATACAACTAAATCTTCAGTTTCCATTTACGTGAGATGTTGAATCTTCTGAGGAAGGAAAGAAAGATAATATCCAATCAAGGATTCTGTCCTAATAAAGATGGACAATCATCCTGTAGATCGAATCCTTTCACTTCCCGTAATTTCCGAAATCAATCGGACTTTCGTCAATCGTGGGTCTTCTTAGTTCAGTTGCAGAATCTGAATCCGTTCAGAAACAGCTTTCAAACCATTTGAAGTCTCTGAATCTGATTCAACTTTTCTCTGTGAATTTGAGCTCTTACGGATCCTACTGTCGACGTCTCACATGAGTCTTCTTGAGGTCTTCCAAGGCAATGCTGTCCTCCATCTGAATCCATTTGAGGCAGTCAAACACTTCATCTGAATTACTCAGACGCAGACTCTTCCTTCTGATTCCCTTAGAGGCACAAGCATAGTTCCTCCTTCTGACCATTTAGAAGCACTATGGTGACACTCTTCCTTGAGTCTAAACGCCAGTTGTGGAATATTCAAGGCTCTTTTCACATCTTGATTTCTGCAAGGAAAATATTCTTCCATTAACTAGACTTCTTAAAACTAGTTTTGTCAGAATCAAAATTCTTGGTGGGATAGTTTCCTCAACATTCTTCTACTCTACGTGAACCGCTGCTATTGGTGTTCCTTTCCCTCGTGGCTGCTGGAACCTTTGTTGCTGCTCTCCCTTCGTTCCATCCCCTCAGATGCTGGCTTCAGCTGGACTCCTACAGCTTGTGAATCTGCTTGCTTCTGCGTTTTCCAGCCGCGACCACCACTAGAGCTTCGTTGTTGCTCAAGCCACTCTCGCGTCGTGCGAGCCAAGCCACGCTGCTTGCTCTAGCTACAACTATCATGAGCTCCAGCCAACCACCCGAGCTCATCGCTGTCCGTGGTCCGAGCTCGTCATCGCTCAGCTAAGCCATCTCACCACCGTTGCTCATCCAAGCTTGCCGTTCGGCCAAGCTACAATCGTTTCACCATCCCCCATCTCGATTTTAGGGTGAGCACATTTCTAAACTTGACTTAGAATGTCGGATATGCTAGTGATTTGAACTAGGATAAATTTTATATTGAAAAATTAATTCCTTGGACGTCATATGTCAATTATTTAGCTGCTGGTCATAGGGGTAAATTGATCTTTTTGCAGACTCTAGGACTTGTCATGTGTGCAAGATTACTTACCCTCGAGCCTAGATTCCTTAGAATGGAAACTGGGTTCCAAATGCGAGTTTTTGTGGCATGCGATGCTTGGATATCATGCTCAACATATTTTGATGTGAAATGTGTGCCCATGTGAATGATTGTGAGGAAAATGCATGTAACAAAGCTGGCTTGCATGAGTGCTTATGTGCTGAGTCAATTGAAAACTTTGTGCTGCACATCATCGATCTGTATACTGGTATGAGACATGTGTGTTTGGCTAAGTGTGTAGAATCGTGTGGGACGGCCCGACAGTGTCTAGGGAGCCACCAGGAAAGTAGAGCGATAAGGAGGTACCGATCGTAGTGCTATTGAGCCACGATCATTGCACTTACACCTGAACATGCTCAACACGGGGTAGCTAGAGTGACAAGGGTGCCAACTTTAGTGTGTTTAGACACGTATTAAGGTACAAGCCTGAGACGTCTACGATGTGGCAGGAACTGAAAGTGCTATTGAGCCACCGAGGACCCCAAGAGAACCATTAAGCATCTGCATCTGCATCTTATGATCTAAACATCCTAATATTCATGTGACGATTTTACATTCTAGCATTAGGCGTATGCCTGCCTTTCTAAAAATGAGCTTAGAGGTGTGCTTATTAAGTTTCGACTCACATTATGTGGCTAATCGCCCTTTCCAGACCCTCGACCCTAGTCATGAATATTTCCCAGTCCGCCCAACTAGATCCCTCAGGACGATTAGATACGGCAAAAGTAATGAGTCGGAGGGGTCACAGAAGAGTGGCAGGAGTCCTTTGCAGAGTTTAGATGTTCCGGTCTTTTGGATGGGGCTGACAGACCAGATGAATACAGCTACTTTTGGAGGTGAGGTTCTTGTCAGATCCTAAGCTGATGGATGTGCTGGACTCAAATGGGGATGTGGTGATGGAGACATTGAGGGAAGCGGACGATGTGTTTGTCGAACAGGCAAATGTCGAACCTGGATCCTCAATATCCCGAGGAGTCTGATCCGAATGAGTGGCCCTTGCCAGAGGACGAGTAATCCCCGATGATGCTATAGGTGGAGATTTCGCCCTTTTTGGTTCTGCCTGTTCCCTTTTTGATCTTGAGCCAACTTATGTTTTTTGAGGTTCATGTATGATAATCTCCCCACCATGTTGTATAGAACCTTTCACTGATTATATGCCTTGTTATGTAAATTTGAGTTTTTTTTCTTTCTCTATCTTGTATGTGTTTTTGTCTAGGGTTTGTACGCTTTTCGCTAATATGCGTATCGAGTAGCTGTTTGTTTGGCGCGCAACGAGTCCTGGGCCATATCTAGTGTTGGCTAGACCGATGCTCGAATAAGTAGGAGGCAGATGTATGTTATGTGTCGACGGGTTCGGGGCGTGACCCATCCACAAGTTGTTGGTATGAGATCCCAAGCTAATTTGTTTTTAGTTCAAAACTGGAAGATTATCTGTGAATTAGGTAACGCAACTCCTTATCTCAGAAATGTTCTTGAGTTTGTTACTTGATTGGGTTGAATTGCATATCTTGGATCAAATATTTTGCATATCTTGTGGATATATATTGCCCCTTCAGTTGAATATCTTTTATCTAAACTTGGGTATTATCTGAAATATTTTCAAAATCTTATAGAGATAAATTATCTAAATTTTTCAGAGTGAGAATCTTTTTCAGATAAGGGAAGATTATTATCATTCTTTTTTCTTATAAAGTTTGGCCCAACCCCCAACACGACGAACCCTATATTTTGAATATTCAAACAAAAAGAAAATATATTCAGATATTGTTGACCTATCAACGTATCTCACACACTCAAA
>JAGVVM010009463.1:0-19198 GCA_019149425.1 Psidium friedrichsthalianum
GGTACATAGGGATAGCCCTCTCCACCCCCCTTTAGCCCCGTTAGCCGGCTTTTGTAGCAAATTCTATTTGTTCTTCGCCGCTCTGGGTTGTGGGGCCCCCTCCTAGTCCCATGGATGCGTTTGTAGTGGTAGGCTGGGGCACGTTCATTAGGGTTCAGGAGTAGCGGGACCATCTCTAGGCTCTTAGATTTAATATACGCTATGCACTAAGAGCGAGATACCAATATTAAAATCCTAGCTGAAGTGGGCACGCACTTTATGGGAACCACGACAAACCCTTTATAGCCCTAGCAGTCAGTCCAACTGGTCCTTAATACATTATCCGCTCATTCAAGATAACATATCCATCTGCAATTTCCATTTCCATACGATACGCGAAGACCCATTAAGCAAGAGCGTTAGGTCGTACGACCGATTGCCACACTAATGCACGATCAAAATGACGTCTCCAATGTTTACGTATGGATAGAACCCACCTAACCTTGTATTAAACTCGCATTAGTATGATTAGGCACTCGCAAAGTTTTACTTAATTGGGCTTTTTTTTTTGTCCATAATTAGTTTGACGACTCCTTAGATGTAGAGTGTCGCGTATACTCTTCATCGATAAAAGAGCACGGCGTCTCCGTTTTCTGATGAGTGGGTGGGGGTCAGCCCTAAACGGGGAGTCTCGAGGGAGGAGTAACGCCTCTTGACGTCAGATGGACTTTATAGTTTGAGTTTGTATTTTATGGAAGTTTTGGTTTGAACCCATGAATAACTACTGTTATATATATTTTTGTAATAAGAGGTTGTAAAAAAAAAAATATTTTCTAATTATAGTGAAATCATTTACTAGATGTAGCTTTAGTTTAAGGGCGAATCAAGATAAACCATTGTGTCTCAATTTCTCTTTTTCATCTTTACTCTTTATTTTGTTATGGTCGTGCGCCTGATCCCCACATTAGATTCGTTTCGGTTTATGTATTAAATGCGTGATTTGGGAAGCAATCCTTATAAAACGAAACGGTTTTGATTTACTTCTAGGACATAAATTCTTTGTTTTCAAACCATTATATTCTATGCCACTTCAACACTAGACACTCTTTATGGCGCTTTGCGCTTGATGGCGATTACTATTCTCTATTGTTATAATGAGATCTGTACATGTTGTCCGGAATCCATACTTTTCTCAAAAGAAAGCCACTTTTTTTTTTTTGCACAAAAGGAAGACGCAAGCCTCTTTTTAGCCAACAAAAGACAAAAGGATTTCGAATTTGTGTTTTTCGGTTGTTTTTCGATAGCATGTTCGATGGATAATTCGCTCGTTCATCGAGGTATTTTCAGATTAATGGCTTTTTTTTTATTCGACTGGAGAGGAAAAATAACCGAACGCAAAATCATGTTTGCAAGCATAGGCGATTTATGTAAGAGAAAAATTTCATGTGGGCTTATAAGCAGGACTGATCTTCCCTCAAGTTGATTGTTATTAAAGCTAGCTTGCTCATCCAAATAGAAAAGGATTAAAAAAAAAAGCCTAGGCCTATCACGGCTGAATGGTTCGGACCTTGTCCTTTCGGATCTAGATTTGGCCTATTGGGCCTTACTGGCCCAGTACAGCGTATCTTGGGCAATGGCAAGTCGATCCAGCCCAAACCCCAAATATTCTAGAATAGGAACTCCAGCTCTATTTCCAAATGTTAACATTTGGATCTTTCTCGGAGGACCGGCCGAGCACTTGACCCCCACACCCCCTACATCACAGCATTGAGATTTTCTTCCGGGGTTCTCATGCAAAATTAAAAACACCGTTAAAAAAAAAATCTATTCTCCCTTTGTTTCACGAAAAATAAGCGATCTGAAAAATATTTTTCGAAAAAGCTATTGCTTATATCAGAAAAATTAATCAGTAAAAAGCATTTTCATCATCGATAACAATTTTTGCCTAATTATTTTCGTATGGTGAAAAAATAATTTTATTTATTCATTTAAGCGACACAAGTGATTACTTTTTGAAAGACATTTTCTAAATCGCTCATTTTTTGTGAAACAAGTGGAGCCTAAATTAAATTCAACCACCGTGGGATTGCCCTAGTGGGCCATTCTCCCATTTTGGAAAAACGGATCAAACCCTCAACTTCGAGATGAGTGAGGTGGGGACGCGTGATAATGAAGCAGAGTTTCGCAACCATCATGATGTAATAAAAACTTTTTTTTTTCGGATTTTTACCTTTTACCATTATGCAACTTTTGCTATTATTACGATCTAATGGTAATTTTTTAGCTTGACATATTTAAACTTGCGAAATAAATACGGTATACATGCACACACACGTAGAATTTAGTCAAGGAATTATACATACGTATGGACCTTCGCCATTGCCCCTCAGAAAGGGACTGTTTGGCCCCCCCTTTTTTGAAGACGGCAGAAGCAACAAGGCGGGAACGCTGTTCCAAAATTGGGCGGGGGCCCCACATTCCCTCGATTAAGCAGATATATTAATAAATAGAATACGCTGAAGGATTCAAATTTGGAAAAGAAAACAAAGAAATTTCAAAAAAGGCTTCAAATACTCTTATTTTTAAAAAATAAAAACATAAAACGAACTTCATTTCAAATAGGAATACAAACCATCGTCATTGATCAAAGAAGGGTTTAAAATAGGGTCTAATCTCGCCAGCTAGTTGGTCAGTAAAATTTTCAGCTATACGCTGAAGGATTTTAAATTGGGGAAGGGAAAAAAAAAGGACAGAGCATAAATTCGAAATAAAATGCTCTAATTTCGTGAAGAAGAACTTCCCGAAGGAAAAAAATGGAAATTAAAATGTAAAATTGGAGATTTCAAAAGCGTCGGTCGATTCCTTTCCCTTTTAACGATTTCGAACTTTTTTTCATCTAAAAACGCGGACGGAGTTAGCGGTTGGAGGGGCCTAGGAAGGAAGAGCTACGGGACAGAGAATCTCGGAAGCTTCCATCTTGTCGTCGTGATCGAGCGCTTGCTCGGCTGATTCGATCGAAATCGCTGTTGCATCGCGTGCAAATTGCGCGCTCTCTTTGCTTCCAGATCTCCCGGGGACTACTTGCCTTCCAAGCTCGCTCGGAGTACGATTCCTTGAACAAACCGCATTGCGTCCCTCTTCTCGTCCCTTTGAGCTGGGGGAATGCCGCGGATCTGGTGTTCGACCCGTGTGATTGGTAATGCAGCTCTTCTTCTTTCTGTCCGTGAAATTTGGGCGAAGGAACGGCCGGCTCGAGCCATTTTGGTTGCTTTTTTCGCGTGTTTTTTTTTTTGGGGCCCAATTTCTGAGCATGAATTATTTTCTGTTCGGTTGTTTGGGGGATGGGAATGGAACGGAGAGGCCGAGCTTTGCTTTTCCTTGCTCCTGCGGGTTTGGAGCTCGATTTGGTAGATTGAGGTGCATTTTTCTTGCCAATGCAGATATTATTGCCTGTTGAGCACACGGACGACACGGACTGGTAATCTAGTGGCTCGTGCTCGATGTGGGTTTTGCCGTGGAAGCAATGTGCTTTATGGGGAGAAACCGTAAGGTAATGCTGATGTTAGCAATGTAGATTGTGTGCTTTATGCATTGTGCTTTCGGTGAAGATACTGAGTGGTTTTGAGCGGAGAAGGTAAAATCTACCTTTTGATAAGGACATGACCAGAAGTTATCTAAAGATGCCTATTACACGAGAAAACGAAGCATGCTGCTCTTGCGTTGACTATACACCGAAAATCTTCCGCTAGAAATGTTCAAAAATCCTGCGGTAACTCTGGCTTGGACATTCTGCTGAATTTGCCTATTAATCATAACTCGTCATAGGTGCTTTGCCGACTAAAAACCATCGCCCAAAACCCATACTCTGTCATCATGTTGGAAGTTCTACCAGTGCGCCTAATGAAGCCACTAGTTCCTGCTTTCTGCACTATCCACAATTTGCTACGCTTTGCTTTCTGTCATGTCTCATTTTTTATCTCTGTGGTTCTGAATGTTTCTCTCCAAGGCTGATGCCCTGGGCATGTGCCTTAAGGCTGGTGCACCATTAGAAGTATTTTACTACTTAAATAGAGATGTGAAACGTTGTATGCAGTGTTCGGCTGGTAGTGTCAGCATGACAGCTCTCTATTCCTCAGTAAATGTGCTTTAAGGAATCTTACTGTGGATGGATCTTTTCTTTTCTGCAGTAATGCGTGCTAACTGATCAGGAAAGAAACTACCTCCAATATTCCCACCATGAACTTCCATTTGGAAGAGCACAAAGTTGAAAATGGAGGATTTGCTGGTTTGAACGGAACTTGTGGGCGTGATGAATGTATGGATGGCTTTGAAGGCATAGCTGAGGGTAAGAGCCAACAGGCTGACATTTTATTCTCAGATGGTTAGCTAGAAGTGATTGGATCTTTAGTTTTGGTGCCGGAGGGCCGAATTGGTTATGTTTGTTTCTTTAAGCTCTGTTTCTAATGATCTAATGCAAAATCTATTGGTATTCAGAGCCTTTATCCAGTGTGAATTCTCATCCTGGAAACAAGATTCAGGAAACTTTACAATTGAAAGAATCCTTTGCAGATCAATTTAGCACAAAGAGCATGGACTTGATTAAGTTAACCTCACTAGAAGTATGTTATCTGATGCTCCTATGTATTCCTATATGGTACATGGGACTTTTTTTGTGCGAGAGATGTAACATCTCCAAGTGCTGAAAGCGATTTATTGATATGTTGAGCCTCCCTATTTCCCAGCTCTTCTGATGAGATTACCACGTAGAATAGCATCCCACGTCAGTTCCTCGGACACGTAGAAAACAGCATGTGATCAAGTAAGCCAGAGGGACCCTCATGATTAGATTGTCAAATGTAAGCAAATACAAAGGCACTATGCTCAAAGAGGGACAACCTATGAGATCTGCTGCTTCTTTCATTCAAACCTATGACCTACAGCTCGGTTATTAAGCCAATACTCATCAATTCCAGCACATCTCACGTTGATTCTGACAGGATGCATGCTTGCATCAGGCACAGCTAACCCATTTGGTTGGGCAGTATTCCAAATCCCAAGTGTGTGCAAGTCAAGGTAAAAAAAATGTCTTTATTTCAGAAAAATATATATACTGTCCAAGATATATGACTCATAAACTGACAACATAAATATGGCAGTGATAATGTGAAATCATCAATAGCTAATGGAATTTAGGGAACACTAGATGAAAACATCATGGAAGAACAACAAAGAAACCATATGTGAAGGATATCTTTTCTGAGATCCATCACTTGAAAGTAGATCACGAACTTGCTCGTTATATATTTCAACCATTTGCACAGCAACTTCATATAAAACAGTGGTTCCTCTGCTTTGTGCAATTTGAAAAAGATCATTTAGAGCTCGAAAATTGACACCCCAATCCTCCCGTGATGTTGCACTAGGCCCACTCTGTCATTAGCACAACAATGTTTTTTAAGGGGGGAAAAAAATCAGTGCAAGTTTGTAAAGGCATATAAAGATTTTGACGTACCATGGTATATGTTTTCCCTGAACCAGTTTGACCATATGCAAATATACACACATTAAATCCATCCAACACAGAGCGAATTAATGGTTGAGTGTCCAAGAAAACCTCCTCTGAAAAAAATAAGGTGTAGTTAGTGCTGCTTTCCACGTCAAAGTTTACTGAAATAGCATTGGCGAATGCAAACAGCAAGCAATTGAATAGAGATGCTTTATGGAAAGATAAACGGAACCTTGAGTTGCAGTAGGACCAAAAACCTTGTTGAATTTGAATAGCCTGTGGCTGTCTTTTCCATGCTTCATAGGATTTGCAACTACCAGTTCCCCATTTTCACCAATATATTCAATTGTGGTGTTTTTCATACTCTGACCTGGGAGGAACGGTCTGATTCTACAGTACACTCTGATATTTCCTATTCATGAAACATGACAATTATCAAATGAAGGAAAGGAAGCAATCAATAAAGCAAAAAAAAAGCGCGGGTACCTTTCAATTCTTGAATCTCATTGTACAATTTCCTATTCTCTGTAAGGACCATGTGATAATTTTGAGCAGCATCTGCTAACCCTTTCAATTTCACTCCTGATCAGTCAGAATCAAGAGATAATGAGAAAGTGACATGAGAAAAATTCAATGACACATAGAAAGAATGAGCTCAGCCATACCCAAGCCGTTTACTTCTTCTGAGTGTCGTCTTCTGGTCTTCAAAACTTCATTTTTCATAAATTTGGATGCCGCTCTCAAGTCCTAGCAATCCAATGTGATCATTGTGAAAGAGTGCATAATCAAGGTAACAGAATATCAATAGGAGAGTGGCAAACAGACCTGCAAAGCATCCACCTGAAATTCAATAAAACTTCGGTACTTGTGTTCTTTTCTCTTCCATCTCTGGTACTTATCTGCAGAAAATTCCTCGAGTTCTGCAACCTTCTTCCTTGAATCCTCTAGTAGGCACTCAAGCTCCTCCACCCTCTTTTCCAATTCAAGTTTAGTTTTGCTGGCCTCTGCTTCTAATTGCAAGCGTTGCTTTTCATAGGTCTTTCTGGCCATCTCAATATCCCGCTTAAGAGTTGAAACTTCAACACAGATGTCATCCTTCTCTTTCTTCAACTTTGTAATATCCATTTCCTCTAATCTTCTTCTCTCTTCGACTTTGGTCTTCTCAATCTGCAACAATTAAGGCAACAATAACAGCGTTATTGAAAAATCATACAAAAGAAAGGATTATGTAGCAAAAGCATCGACATATGCTAAAAATATCTCAACTTATTGAAGCTGCATAATTTCCTGGTAAGTCTTTTGCATCACTACACCATGTTCAAAAGTTACAACTACCCTGACATAAATCACTTTAAGGACCCTCTTGGGTAGGTAGGTTGTCGAAGGATAGAGCAAAAGATTGTTCTGACAAACAAGATAAATAAATAAATAAAAAAGACGATTGGAGCATAAACATGTATAAATTCCATAGAAACCAATATTTACGGCCAGGAATAAGCCTAAGTATAAAGTAGTGGTGGCTCCGGCTTCCACTCAAGTTTTCAAAAACTTCATAACAGTTTACAATGTTTAAGTTATGCTAAATTAGTTTTGCCAAAAAATAACTTTTGCACCTTCTAATTATCTCCAAAAACATGCAAAAGTGAATAATGGATGTTTCATTTGAATTTGCCCCCACTAACTGCTAAAGCTTATAACAATTCTAGAATCATGAAAAATGAAGTTGCCGTAGTTAATCTTAAAAATGCTATACGAACTACTAAAATCATCACTGACCAAAACTTTGCCCTCACAATGAAAACTTTCTAGATCCATCCATGATTACGGCCGTATTATT
The DNA here is from genome assembly GCA_019149425.1 of Psidium friedrichsthalianum. Taxonomy (NCBI): domain Eukaryota; kingdom Viridiplantae; phylum Streptophyta; class Magnoliopsida; order Myrtales; family Myrtaceae; genus Psidium; species Psidium friedrichsthalianum. The sequence continues at coordinate 7,323 of JAGVVM010009463.1, forward strand.
GGTCATGAAAAGTGAAATTGATCAACTGAGGTCTCATACAGAAAGTAGTACAAGTTATGTCTATGCACATATTACCATGGCAACTTGTCGTATAGCGGACTTTGTTAGTACGAGGAGCACAATTACATGTGAAAGATATGCTTCATCAAAGAGAGATACAACAAACAAAATTGGAGGATAACAACCATACCTTTATACTCTCTGAGTTCTTCACAGCGACCTTGGTAACAAAAGTATAGAAAGGAACTGTGTGAAAAGGTGATTAAGAGTCATTCAATTTAAGTTAGCCGAGATGCTACATGGAATACCTCAATCTCTTCACTAGTTCCCTTTGCAAGCGTCTCAAGTACTTTGATTCTTGACTGAAACTTCTGTTCCCGAGACTTGTGCACATCATTTTGCTACAAGCAAAGCCAGTTAAGAATTTAAAGTACCCAATAAGTTGTAGAGCATGAGAGTAAAAGGAAATTCCAAATGTGATTACTTCTCTAAGATTCTCAGCTTGGACTGACATTCGTCGCTCAATTATTTGGAGTACTTTCCTCAACAACCAAGCCATACGCTGAGCACAAAGTTCAGCATCACCAGTTAGAGACATAATGAATGAGATACTGCACAAAACTTGACAATATAGAGCTCAATATATGAGCATAAATATAGTTTTAGTAAAAATCAAAAGACATAGAGAAGGGAATGGAGCATGTGATAGCATATTCCTTACATGAGACAATTCTCCATTTTTCCTTTCAAAGCTTTCTTCCAAGATCCTGTTTGCTACGCTGAAGAGCGACTGAGTGGGAGCATTCTGCAAAAATATCATAGAAAGAGCCAGAAAAATAGGAGAAGCCCACAAATTTCAGATATGGCGCACAGAAAGGACATCATAATATATCAAAATCCATGAAGAAGGAAAACATAGGAGCATCAGATAACATACTTCTAGTGAGGTTAACTTAATCAAGTCCATGCTCTTTGTGCTAAATTGATCTGCAAAGGATTCTTTCAATTGTAAAGTTTCCTGAATCTTGTTTCCAGGATGAGAATTCACACTGGATAAAGGCTCTGAATACCAATAGATTTTGCATTAGATCATTAGAAACAGAGCTTAAAGAAACAAACATAACCAATTCGGCCCTCCGGCACCAAAACTAAAGATCCAATCACTTCTAGCTAACCATCTGAGAATAAAATGTCAGCCTGTTGGCTCTTACCCTCAGCTATGCCTTCAAAGCCATCCATACATTCATCACGCCCACAAGTTCCGTTCAAACCAGCAAATCCTCCATTTTCAACTTTGTGCTCTTCCAAATGGAAGTTCATGGTGGGAATATTGGAGGTAGTTTCTTTCCTGATCAGTTAGCACGCATTACTGCAGAAAAGAAAAGGATCCATCCACAGTAAGATTCCTTAAAGCACATTTACTGAGGAATAGAGAGCTGTCATGCTGACACTACCAGCCGAACACTGCATACAACGTTTCACATCTCTATTTAAGTAGTAAAATACTTCTAATGGTGCACCAGCCTTAAGGCACATGCCCAGGGCATCAGCCTTGGAGAGAAACATTCAGAACCACAGAGATAAAAAATGAGACATGACAGGAAAGCAAAGCGTAGCAAATTGTGGATAGTGCAGAAAGCAGGAACTAGTGGCTTCATTAGGCGCACTGGTAGAACTTCCAACATGATGACAGAGTATGGGTTTTGGGCGATGGTTTTTAGTCGGCAAAGCACCTATGACGAGTTATGATTAATAGGCAAATTCAGCAGAATGTCCAAGCCAGAGTTACCGCAGGATTTTTGAACATTTCTAGCGGAAGATTTTCGGTGTCTATGTCAACGCAAGAGCAGCATGCTTCGTTTTCTCGTGTAATAGGCATCTTTAGATAACTTCTGGTCATGTCCTTATCAAAAGGTAGATTTTACCTTCTCCGCTCAAAACCACTCAGTATCTTCACCGAAAGCACAATGCATAAAGCACACAATCTACATTGCTAACATCAGCATTACCTTACGGTTTCTCCCCATAAAGCACATTGCTTCCACGGCAAAACCCACATCGAGCACGAGCCACTAGATTACCAGTCCGTGTCGTCCGTGTGCTCAACAGGCAATAATATCTGCATTGGCAAGAAAAATGCACCTCAATCTACCAAAATCGAGCTCCAAACCCGCAGGAGCAAGGAAAAGCAAAGCTCGGCCTCTCCGTTCCATTCCCATCCCCCAAACAACCGAACAGAAAATAATTCATGCTCAGAAATTGGGCCCCCAAAAAAAAAAACACGCGAAAAAAGCAACCAAAATGGCTCGAGCCGGCCGTTCCTTCGCCCAAATTTCACGGACAGAAAGAAGAAGAGCTGCATTACCAATCACACGGGTCGAACACCAGATCCGCGGCATTCCCCCAGCTCAAAGGGACGAGAAGAGGGACGCAATGCGGTTTGTTCAAGGAATCGTACTCCGAGCGAGCTTGGAAGGCAAGTAGTCCCCGGGAGATCTGGAAGCAAAGAGAGCGCGCAATTTGCACGCGATGCAACAGCGATTTCGATCGAATCAGCCGAGCAAGCGCTCGATCACGACGACAAGATGGAAGCTTCCGAGATTCTCTGTCCCGTAGCTCTTCCTTCCTAGGCCCCTCCAACCGCTAACTCCGTCCGCGTTTTTAGATGAAAAAAAGTTCGAAATCGTTAAAAGGGAAAGGAATCGACCGACGCTTTTGAAATCTCCAATTTTACATTTTAATTTCCATTTTTTTCCTTCGGGAAGTTCTTCTTCACGAAATTAGAGCATTTTATTTCGAATTTATGCTCTGTCCTTTATTTTCCCTTCCCAAATTTAAAATCCTTCAGCGTATAGCTGAAAATTTTGACTGACCAACTAGCTGGCGAGATTAGACCCTATTTTAAACCCTTCTTTGATACAATGACGATGGTTTGTATTCCTATTTGAAATGAAGTTCGTTTTATGTTTTTATTTTTTAAAAAATAAGAGTATTTGAAGCCTTTTTTGAAATTTCTTTGTTTTCTTTTCCAAATTTGAAATCCTTCAGCGTATTCTATTTATTAATATATCTGCTTAATCGAGGGAATGTGGGGCCCCCGCCCAATTTTGGAACAGCGTTCCCGCCTTGTTGCTTCTGCCGTCTTCAAAAAGAGGGGGGGCCAAACAGTCCCTTTCTGAGGAGGCAAATGGCGAAGGTCCATACGTATGTATAATTCCTTGACTAAATTCTACGTGTGTGTGCATGTATACCGTATTTATTTCGCAAGTTTAAATATGTCAAGCTAAAAAATTACCATTAGATCGTAATAATAGCAAAAGTTGCATAATGGTAAAAGGTAAAAATCCGAAAAAAAAAAGGCTTTATCACATCATGGTTGCGAAACTCTGCTTCATTATCACGCGTCCCCATCTCACTCATCTCGAAGTTGAGGGTTTGATCCGTTTTTCCAAAATGGGAAGAATGGCCCACTAGGGCAATCCCACGGTGGTTGAATTTAATTTAGGCTCCACTTGTTTCACAAAAAATGAGCGATTTAGAAAATGTCTTTCAAAAAGTAATCACTTGTGTCGCTTCAAATGAATAAATAAAATTATTTTTATCACATACGAAAATAATTAGGCAAAAATTGTTATCGATGATGAAAATGCTTTTCACTTATTAATTTTTCTGATATAAGCAATAGCTTTTCGAAAAATATTTTTCAGATCGCTTATTTTTCGTGAAACAAAGGGAGAATAGATTTTTTTTTTTTGTAACCGTGTTTTAATTTTGCATGAGACCCCAGAAGAAAATCTCAATGCTGATGATGTAGGGGGTGTGGGTCAAGTGCTCGGCCGGTCCTCCGAGAAAGATCCAAATGTTAACATTTGGAAATAGAGCTGGAGTTCCTATTCTAGAACATTTGGGGTTTGGGCTGGATAGACTTGCCATTGCCCAAGATACGCTGTACTGGGCCAGTAAGGCCCAATAGGCCAAATCTAGATCCGAAAGGACAAGGTCCGAACCATTCAGCCCGTGATAGGCCTAGGCTTTTTTTTTTTAAATCCTTTTCTATTTGGATGAGCAAGCTAGCTTTAATAACAATCAACTCTGAGGGAAGATCAGTCCTGCTTATAAGCCCACATGAAATTTTTCTCTTACATAAATCGTCCTATGCTTGCAAAACATGATTTTGCGTTCGGTTATTTTTCCTCTCCAGTCGAATAAAAAAAAAAGCCAATTAATCTGAAAATACCTCGATGAACGAGCGAGATTATCCATCGGAAACAACCGAAAAACACAAATTCGAAATCCTTTTGTCTTTTGTTGGCTAAAAAGAGGCTTGCGTCTTCCTTTTGTGCAAAAAAAAAAAAGTGGCTTTTCTTTTGAGAAAAGTATGGATTCCGGACAACATGTACAGATCTCATTATAACAATAGAGAATAGTTATCGCCATCAAGCGCAAAGCGCCATAAGAAAGAGGATGGTTTGAAAACAAAGAATTTATGTCCTAGAAGTAAATCAAACACGTTTCGTTTTATAAGGATTGCTTCCCAAATCACGCATTTAATACATAAACTGAAACGAATCTAATGTGGGGATCAGGCGCACGACCATAACAAAATAAAGAGTAAAGATGAAAAAGAGAAATTGAGACACAATGGTTTATCTTGATTCGCCCTTAAACTAAAGCTACATCTAGTAAATGATTTCACTATAATTAGAAAATATCTTTTTTTTTTACAACTCTTAATTACAAAAAATATATATAACAGTAGTTATTCATGGGTTCAAACCCAAACTTCCAATAAAATACAAACTCAAACTATAAAAGTCCTCTGACGTCAAGAGGCGTTACTCCCTCGAGACTCCCCGTTTAGGGCTGACCCCCACCCACTCATCAGAAAACGGGACCGCCGTGCTCTTTTATCGATGAAGAGTATACGCGACACTCTAACATCTAAGGAGTCGTCAAACTAATTATGGACAAAAAAAAAAGCCCAATTAAGTAAAACTTTGCGAGTGCCTAATCATACTAATGCGAGTTTAATACAAGGTTAGGTGGGTTCTATCCATACGTAAAATTACGAGACGTCATTTTGATCGTGCATTTACTGTGGCAATCGGTCGTACGACCTAACGCTCTTGCTTAATGGGTCTTCGCGCATCGTATGGAAATGGAAATTGCAGATGGATATGTTATCTTGAATGAGCGGATAATGTATTAAAGGACCAGTTGGACTGACTGCTAGGGCTATAAAGGGCTTGTCGTGGTTCCCATAAAGTGCGTGCCCACTTCAGCTAGGATTTTAATATTGGTATCTCGCTCTCAGTGCATAGCGTATATTAAATCTAAGAGCCTAGGAGATGGTCCCGCTACTCCTGAACCCTAATGAACGTGCCCCAGCCTACCACTACAACGCATCCATGGGACTAGGAGGGGGCCCCACAACCCAGAGCGGCGAAGAACAAATAGAATTTGCTACAAAAGCCGGCTAACGGGGGAGGAGTTATCCCTGTGTACGAGAGCATAGAACTTTTGATAGGTTCAATGTCGTCCGTGAAAATTGGTCCAGTGTGCAACGTGATTATTGGACTTTTAGTCCCTATACCATCTGAAGATATTCAATATCGTTCTTAATCTTGAATCGAGGGAGGGATAACATTAAACATTTCCAGACAGTTTCGGAACTACATTGAACATGTATCCAAAGTCCGGAGATTACATTGAACAGATTAAAATGTTTAGCTAGCGACCACACTGCACATCATATAGACAATTACACCAATTTTATAATTTCTTTTTTTAAAAATTTTAATTGAATTAATTCACTGCCAACGAATGGAAAAACAAAAAATAGCTGCGCTTGGCTTGCAAATTAGTTGGAATGAAAATGGGGTTCACGTGTCTCGATCACCCCCCCCCCCCCCCCCACAAACAAAACTTCGTCTCCTTCTTGCAACCCGGGTTCACATTGTGCGGAGCATGATCCCCATGGTCCCGAAACACGTAGGGCAATGTCGCGATTTCATTGTCATCGGGGTGGAAAAGAGTTGTAAAATGTGAATGAATCGTTTGTGCGTTCGTGATCAAGGCTCGGCATGTTTACATGACGCCTAAAAAACGTGAGGAACAAACGATATTGACATGACGACGGGTGTATCGAAATGGAGGGACCCCAAGAAGGCAATGCGAGAGCATTATTGTAAATTTAATCTTTTTTTCCTTTTTTCCTTTTTTTTTTCCTAAAGCCAACACCATTTATTTTCGCGATTTGTGATAAGGTTCAATTGTTTACCGAGATAACAATCAAAGTAAAGTTACTCACCAAACAAGAATAGCAAAGTTGTGCTCATACACTTCACATTGCTTGTGTAGTAGCAACTATCTTACAATTTTTTTTTTTTAAATGTAACTAGATTAATTCACTCCCGCCATTTGGAAAGTCATAAACTTATTCAATTCAGTCATGAACCTTTTAATCTGATCAATTTGATCCTAAGCATTTTAATGATATGCCATTGTAGTCTTTTAGCCAATTTTAGTCGAAAATCGTTAACATGGAAGTCGACTATCTTATATAATACCGTCAACACTGACGTGGGCTATCATTACTATTTTTTAAAAAATATACAGGTTTTTTTTATTTTTCTTCTATTTTTTTCTTTTCCTTCTAAGCCAAGCGAAGTTAGTGACCCTCGCCGGCCGCGACCCTTGCCACTTGCTGGAGAGGGCTTCGCAGCCCTCACCCAGTGGTCGACAAGGGGTGGCAGGCTCTTGCCGAACTTGTTAAGGAAGAGAAAGAAAGAATTTAATTTTTTCAAAACAATTTAGAAAATCTTTTTAAACAATTATAAATTTATAAAGGTTATCCACACCAGCATTATCCTACGTGGCACTAACGAGTCCAAATAAAAAATTTTAAGCCAAATTGGACCGGAATGACCATATTAGTGAATCGTTAAATGGTTCCTGAATTGGCGCAATTTTAATAGGTTTTAAGAGCTTTTTTTTCCCTAATTTTCCCATCTCTTTCCTCAAATCAGGGTTCACACTTCGTCTCTTTCGTTCGCATTGTGCAAGCATGATCCATGGTCCCGAACCCACTAAGACAGTGTGATGATTTCATTAATCATTGGGTGGGACTAAAGTTGCAAATGCTAATGAACCGTACGTGCGTTCTCAATCAAGGTCGAGCGCATTCACATGAAAAAAAATTAAAAAAAAAAAAAAAAGGAGAGGAACAAAGCATATTGTTACGAGAACAGGTGCATCGAAATGGAAGGACCCTAAAAAGTAATGCGTCCCCGTAAGGTCATCATTGATGGTTTCTACAATGTTTTTGTTCTTTTAAATCCAGCCATCTATGCTTGTGAATTGTCACAAGGCTCATTGGTTAGCAGGATACCCTCAAAATAAAGTTGGGAAAATATATTGTCTAAATGTCATAACCTATTGCACTCTTGTCAATTCAATCTTAACTTTTTAATTGTGTCAATTCAAACCTAAACTTTTTGACAAATTGTCAATTCAGTCATAAACTTTTTAATTATGTCAATTTAGTCCATAATTTGCCAAACTAGTCCTAAACTTTTAACGAACAATTTAGTCCTTTCGGCAATCGCTCAAATGATAGATTTAAGACTAGAATGGAAAATTTTCAAAGATTTAGCACTCGATTGATAAAATTTCAAAGGTTTGGGATTAAGGGTGGTTTGGTTCAGCATTCCCAAGGGGCTTTCGGCCCTCAAAGCCCCTTGGAAAATGCTGAACCATTTGGTTCAGCTTTAGGCAACATTTGGCCAAATGCTGGCCTTGGGAATGCTGAAAGCCCAATGCTGGTAGGAACCAGCATTGGGCTTTCATCATTTGGCCGAAAAAGAATTTTTTTTTTCCAACTAACCCCATAATGGTAAAAATACCAATTTGCAAAGTTATTTTTAGCAAACAATATTTAATCCAAAGCTCGTTTTGAAATCAGTTTTTCAAATGCAATTAGCATTTTCCCAAAGCCCTTTAGGCTAAGGATATTTGCATTTCACCAAAGCCCATTTGAAATGTTGACAAACCCACTCTAAATAGACACAATTGAAAGATTTGAGACACAATTCAAAAGGTTAGGATTAAATTGACACAATTAAAAGGTTTAGGACTGAATTGGCACAAATACAGTAAATTTGGAACTTTGTTAGTGATTTCGCCAGATAAAGTAACCGAGAGAAAATAGTTAGGCTGTGCTTGTAGACTTCACATTACTCGTGTTGCAACAACTATCTTACAATGTTATTTTTGTCTTAATTTAATATATTGACTCACCGCTACAATCTGGAAATCAAAAAGAGTTGTGTTTTCCTTGTATATTATTTGGAATTGAGATGTGGTTCACATGTCCCCGATCACGCCCTCTGGAATGGAAGTATCATGAACACCCCCCCCCCCCCCCCCCCCCCCCCCCCCTCTTTCGTCTCCATCCTTCAATCCGCTTTGCATCGTGGAAACCCTAATGCATGCTTCTGAAACACGCGCGCTCAATCATTTTGGAATGGAGGGACCTCACAGAAATAATGCGAATGCATTACTGTAAAGTTAATCTTTGACAGTTTTCAACAGTGCTTTTGTTTTTTTGAATCCAAACCTTTCATGCATCGTGCTCGACCATCAGTCGTTGAGTGGACTCGAGTTGTAATGCAAATGAATCATTGGTGCGTTTCTAATATGGCCGAGGGCACTCCATGAAGGCAGAAAAAGTAATGCGAGTGCAACTTGTGTTCCGAAACATCGGTTTGGATTCCACGATGGCCAAGGATGATTGTGTGATGGACCGGTGGGTCTTGAATCTTGATGGTCCCCCTCGTGATGCACTGAGATACAGTAGCATCGTGGGCACATAGATCTTGATGTTTTTGCCTTGGTGATGCTGGACCATCCACCGTTTTGAGCATTCTCATTTATGACCTACGCTCTTAAATGCAGGTTAATATATGAATTCTCGATCCATTTTCCACTTCTGGCAACTACAGCATATATGTAGATTATGGTGACCTCGCAAGTGGTCGATTATTGTATTACCCAAGCCTACTAGACCAAACGCAGCATCCGTCATTGATTTCGGGATCCAAAAAAAAAAAAAAGTCAACGCTTGAGATCTACCCATGTTAGGGTTGTCCACATTGATTGTAAGAATGGGGCTGGTGATCCAGTTTTATAATTATGGAATAAAATCTCATCATTTGAACTAGTTTTTTGGAGTAAAGTAGGTCTAGAACCACTTAATACTAGTATCAAAGCCCATATTACCTACAAGTTTGGACCCAAGAAATTACACGGGAGAGTTATTGGTTTGTTGCGCACTTTCGACTCGAGGATGAGATTGTTGGGGTTGTCCATATCGATTGTGACGAAGCTGTGTCCTGGGGGGGGGTTTGGGGGGGAGGGGTGAGGGGGGGGGGGGGGGGGGGTGGAGAAAGAGGAATGGGGGTGTGGAGGAGGTGTGGGTGGTTTTATAAGTCTGAAAAAAAAAATATCTCCTTTAAAGGCTAATTTTTGAGATGAGAGAGGCTTCAAAACACTCAATAATCCGGTCCACTGAACATCGGTTCGGGAAGAAGTCCCTCCCAAGATTTAATTGGATCTATTTTTTTTTCAGTAATGTTGAAGTTCTATCTAGACGACGACTATTATGAATGGGTTTTGATCATTTTTTTTTCTACGTGAGAATTTTAAAAGTGCCACCGATTAATCTCACGTTGGTTTGTTCGAAATTGTTGATGCATTTCTTGAACATCGAGATTGAACACGATGGAAGCACCGTGTTTGCACTCTTAAAGATACACTAAGTATGATGGCCATCTCATCATCTCACATGTTGATCGATGGTCGTATGTCAAACGTCACGCCCTTTTCATACATTAGACTTTGGCCAACGTTACTTTAATAGAGACTTTATGGTTTTAATCCGAATTCGGTGCTCGAACCATGCTCTTAATGCTGATTCGATGCGGGCTTAGACTCTGTTATTAACTCATAAATGCACAGAGACACAGAAGATACAACATTAGTAACTCGTTGTTGGTAACTCTATGAATGGGTTAATTAGGTGGAGCATGATGGACAGTAAGTAAAGCATTACAAAAGGGACCTTTCCCATCACAGGAGATCACTGCATTCCAGTTCACTCTTCTATGAGACGATTCGAGTGCATTTACGATATTTTTCGCGACAAGCTCGGAGATGAAGCGGCGAGCTGACCGCATTTCCGTTTTTACTACTTTTATAAGATGGCTCGATGTGCAATTGATTTCTAAAGTCGGTGCAAATCATTAATTCTCACCGGATAAGAATAGAGTTAATTCTGTTTTTCCTCAATATTGCCGACATCCGATAAGAGAAGGCTGTTTAGGGAAAGAATAAGTCGGCCGATGAGATTGATTCGCTGGGGCGGAATCTTATTTGAAAGAAAGTTAGCACTTGCCGGCTCGCATGACCAGGACCGTAGCTACTGGCTGATTGGGTTTGGCCGCGATTCTACTATCCTTCGACCCTAAAACCCGAAAAAAACGAACGGGGCTTCGCTACCTAAAGAGTGAAAGAGAGAGTTTCGCTTTAGAGTTTCTGGCTTTCAATGGCGGTATTACTGCTGTCCAACCAAGCCAAATGCGTCGCAAATAGCCCAAGTGTTGGAGGTGGGTTTTTGTCCACTCTCATTGCAACTTAAACGACACCGTAATGATCTGTTTCGCTAGTGTTTTAACCTTTTTTTTTTTTTTTTTTTGTTGGCGCTGAGGGTGGGTGATCTCACTATCAGGCGGCTACATTGAAAGACTACATTACATTCCGGCGACGGTGATTTAAAAAAAAAATATCAGTTGGGGGTCAGCCATGCATTCTAGTGTCACTTTCAACTGAATTTGTGGACGGTCAAGTCGGAGCCAATTTCGCGTGCGTGGACATTAAACGAGCGATTGTAAGATAAAAACTTACCCGCTAGAATAGATTTCTCATTTTTTAAAATCTAAAACGATTCTGTCATATCATGACCTAAAAACTATCCTATCATAAGGTTCAGGCCCGGTCGATGATATCCCGACTCGCCAATTTCGATTTGTATCTATTTTTTTTTTTCATATGTTTTAGCATAATGAGAGCGGGGCAACAATAAAATGAACTATCTCGTTTTTTCAATATCACACATTCTTTTTTCTAACAAAGAGTAGAGCCGGGAAAAAAGACGCTTAATTACTCTAGCATCCCCAGGAAATCGCGAAAAAAGTTTTACAGGGGCGTATTGACTAAGGACTTGGGACTCCGAAGAATCATCATAAAACATTAGAGGCGACTCATGATGATTTTTCACATGGATTGAGCTCACTTAATAGTAAGAGAACTTCTTTCGTTCTCTTAAATTCTATGGAAGTGCCGAGAACATTTGACAAAATTAGTGCATCTCACCCTTCGTTCAGTTTTTGAACTAAAAAGCACATTGACACGTAATTCGTGTGAAGCCGAAAACGGACCCTAGCTCGTCTGAAACTTGACCCGACAACCAGGAATCGGCAGACTCCGGTTCTCAGATTCCCGATTTTACCTAAATCAGCTCATTCTTAGTCGACCTGCTTGCTCATGCCTACAAATCGCATCTTCCCCATTCCGTGAAGCGGCCCGCAATAATCGCCCCGACCCAGTGCCCCGCGATTGTTACTATTTTGGAAAGATTCATGTTTTGAAAAAAAACTACTTCCTTTTCTTTCTCTTCTTCTCCTTTTTTATTTCATCTTTCTCCCTTGCCATCTCACACTATTCACACGTGGGACCTTACACTTCTCTCCCAAGATTGTCAAAAATCCTCATTATTCAAAACTTCCGAAGAAGAAAGCCGCAGGAAATAATGCCGCAAA
>JAGVVM010009464.1:0-14673 GCA_019149425.1 Psidium friedrichsthalianum
ATTCCACAAGAACCTCTCGATAAACATGAAATCGGGGAGGCTGTGGGCCAAGATGGGCGATAGCTACGTGGTTATAATCTTACATGGTATAAGAATCACTGTGCAAATCTCCCGAAAGTACTCCGATATTACAATGCTCTAAGCAATAGCTAAGCTAGCTTAGTTCATTCATACGAAAAGATAAAAAATAAAATAAAATAAAAAAATCCCATGAATTTGCAACAGAAATCGACACCCTTTCTTTTAAGCTCGGCAACGAACATCACTTCTGTCTAAATTCATCAGGAAAAGCTACGCAACTTGTATTGGCCAAGGAAGGCAATGCGTAATGACAAGGAAAACATACATGAAGTGTTCCTCAATAATGCATAAGTTTCTAGGGTTTCTATCTTACATAAACAATGCATTTTTTCGCGCATTCTTGCGGGCTTGCCAATCACATAGCTTAATCTCGAACCAAAAGTCAAGTCTGATGACGGTTTAATACGACAATAATTTCCCAGAATTACATCCATATAAGCCCTCTCGTTTTCATGATGATGTTCTTTGTTTCTCCAGCTTACTATATTAATAAGATTTTCCTTTTTGTTGTACGAAAATTTGTCTTTTATGAATGGATAAGCACGGGGAATATAAATATGCGAAACAGTCATGCAGAGACAACGAGGTTAATGGACTTTGGCTAAGAGCAATGTCGCTGGCTCCACAAAATTTTATTGATTATTCTATGTCCAAATTCGGCATGGCGATGGACATCCAATGTGTTTTTAAGAGCCGACGCAATATCTACAGGAAAAACAGCACTCAACAGAAGCCAAGCAAACTAAACTTTAGGATGCATTTGTTTGGGCGAAGTTGCTTTTCGATTATTCGTTCTTGGGACTTTCACCTATTTGGTTCGGCAAAAACGATCTAGCCAATAGAAAATTCACTCATAAAATTAGGAAAGTTAATTCCTAAATATAGAGAGATGAATCCTAAATATAGAGAGATGAAAAATGCTTTTCAAAATTGCTCATATCGATTTTTTTAATTTTTTTGATTTTTGTTTTCTGTCTTTTTCTTTTTTTCCTTCTCCCTCGCTAGTCCTCGGGCCTTGGTGACGGCGGATGACTGGCCACATAAGCAGTCCAACGAGCTCGAGGCTTGCCGGTGGCCACCACCGACCAATCGCAATGGAGGAAGAAAGAAAAAGAAAAAAAAGGAAAAGAAATTAAATGAAATAAATAAATATTTAAAAAATTTAATTTTTTTGGCCTAATGACGTCATTGAAATCATTTTTCAAATGAGATCAAATATCCAAAAATATTTTCAGTCACATATCACCAAATTAAGAAATGAAAACTCACCGTTTTCTTGAAGAATGATTTGCCGAAAAGCATTTTCCTTCTAACATGAAGTTTTCTCCCAAACAAACACACCCTTATACTTGCACCGTCGTATAATTACCACTTAATTACCAATATGATCAATTAATTAACCAAAAGCTGCTCCACTAACTCCCCGACCACGACATCCCCTTGACTTCACTTCTAGGGCTGGTTGTTCAGACCCACTTTTGTCTAATTATGAGCATATACCATATAATATGATTATTCCATGATAAGACTTAAGATGCATTAATATTTAATAGATCGAACAGCATAGGTTTGTTCAACACCATATACAAAATCCCTGTGCAATATAAGAAATATCTTCAAGATGTGGACCGGGTCATCCTCCCAAGAATAAATTATAATTCCCGTAAATCGCTGCGAATATTCAAAAAAAGAAAAAGAAAAAGAAAAATCACGCTAATAGTTATCGTGATAAATTAACAAATAACACGTGATAGTGATCTATATGTCCATTTTCGAAGGGAGAAAGAAAACCCAATTCGAATGCGTCACCGCGACTTAATCTGTCATTTGCTTGGATCAAACTACACTCAATTGGCAATAAATAATCTGATTTGCCTTCGAAGTTGCACGCTGCAAGTTGTGCGCATATACTATGTGCTAGAAGATGCCAACAACTTATGTTGACCACGTCATTATTGAGCTAGACTAATCTCCGGTGTTAATTGTGCAATCAAAAAATCAGAGAGACACAGAGAGATACCCCCAAAATGGATTTGTAAGTTTAGAAATAGGACGATCCATGGATGAAAATGGAGACATGATCCGAGGTCAACTTCAACAACCCACTTCCAAATTAGTGAGATTTCTTCAATTTCGCCATCAATAATTACTCCGCCAGCTCTCCACTTTCGATAAAAAAACACTCTGACCACTATCAAATCCTAAATTACGCTTAATTCAGCCTAAACTTTTTAATAAGGCCAATTTAATCATATATTTTTTTTTTTAATTTGTCAATTTAGTCTCTTTGGCCAAAATTGGTACGTGAGCAATCACTGCCATGGCCTTTGGTTGCCCTACGTGGCACAGTTGACTTTAGCGTGAATGATTTTTATAAATTTTTTTATTCTTTTTCTTTTTCTCTTTTCGATGTTCATCTTCTAGAAAGAACAGCAAGAATCATCTAGCCTCGGTTATCACCGGCAACGGTCACCAACCGAATCTAGCCGTGGGCAAGGACGAAGCCGGTGATCGCCAGTGGGGGGCTTTGAAACCCTCCCCTAGATTTGGGCAAGAGCTTGAGGCGCTTGCCAATCAGAGATTTGGCCAAGGTCGAACGGCGGCCCTCGTCAGTTATCGATGAGGGCTTCCTGGCTCTAGCATAGTGGCCAGTAGCGCCAAGGCCCCGGCTTACCCCCGCTAGCACTTCTACTAAGATGAATAGTGAAAAAGAACATTAAAAAAAAGTCCTAAAAAAATACTGCCGAAATGGCCGAAAATTACTCCACACGTGTGATGGGGGTGGTGTAATCCTTACGCATGCGAGCCCAATGCACATACACGTGGATTGGCTCCCAAATGAGGTCTCCCCGCCCGACGACCCCGACGCTCCTCAACGGTGACGATGTGTGCATATCAACGTACGCATTTACGTGAGAGCGATAAGAGTCCAATAAAACAAATGAAGCAAAAGCCGAAACAGTCATTTGACTCCATTCATCCCGCCATCAAGTGCTTGTGGGCATCGGGCCTTTCGGATCTTCGGAAGACGACAACGTCACGCTCGGTCGTCCGACAATCTCCATTCCAGACAAGAAAGAGAGCTCGCAAGAAGGACGATAAGCCCAAAAAAGCCAAGAAAGAATCTTTTTCCACGACGACTGTCGGGAACTCAGAACATCTGCCGCGTCCCCGTCCCCCAGAGAAGACGATTCCGATTCGCGATATGCCAAAGTGACCTTGATTTCGACCTACATGGGCTACATGCATCGCGTAGTAAAAATCTCGCGCTAGTGGTCGAGCTTTTCTAACGAGAAAATTACCATAAAAAGAAGTCTTAAACTTATTGTTCTTGTTACCGGCTCAGTCCCTAACCTTTTCAATTATGTCCTAAACATTTTCACGGTTTGCCAATTGATTCGATCCGGTCAATTTTGACAGAAAATTGCTGACGTGAGCGCCGATCGTCCTCCGTGGCAAGGCCAAAGCTGACGTAGATAATCTTTAATAATATTTTAATAATTTTTGAATTTATTTATTATTTTTCTTTCCTTGGCCGAGACACCCTTGCCTAGGGCGAGCAAGGATTGCAGCACCCTGGCTAGATTTTGCGAGGGTGTCGTGATCCTCGCCTGGTGCCGGCACGGGTGTCCCGACAGTTGCCTATGGCCAACGAGGATGGCCGGTGACTCTTGCCAGCCCTAGGTCCGAGGAAAAAATAGTAAAGAAAAGAAAAGAAAAAATATAGAGAAGTTTAGAAATTATTCAAATATTAATTAAAATGTCTCGATCAACGTTGGTCTTGTCACTTAGGACAGTCAATATCCACATTAGCGATTTTCAACCAAAATTAACTACATAGACTCAATTTGTAAAACGTGAAAAAGCTTAGGATTCAATTGGCACAATCAAAAAGATTTACCATTGAATTAGCACAAAATGCAATAAATTTAGGACCTTTTTTTTTTTTTTATTCTCCCCCTTTTAAAACCTGAAGGATTCACCGTCATCTCCCACCTTAGCTATCTTACATTATGATCTCGGAAAAGACCTCTTTGATTGGTATTGGTTTAATTTTTGAAGGATCAAATTGTGTAAAAGATTTTGTTGAAGTTATTGTACCACATCATTTGATAACCGGTCTCCCTCCACCTATCATCTTAAGCTTTGGGGTTGCACTTTCTAGCATCATATTTTATCGAAGATCATTTGTCTAAAGTAAAGCCAAGTGTTCATGAACTTCAGAAATCTTCAAGCGGAATGGAGTTCCCTCTTGAATTTTCGGACGGCAATCGTCCAGATTACGACGGGAATGACTGGAGTGTGGTCGTCCTAGAGTTTTCTGGGAGCCACGAGATTGAGATTGTTATCTTCCTTAGGAACTCTTTCTGTTCTTAAGATTTGAGAGTTGAAAAAAAATGAGTTTTTCACGGTACTCATACACAACTTTGCCCACTAAAATTGAGTTGAAAAAAAAATGAGTTTTTCTGACGCATATTGCCACCTTTTAACCTAACGCTATCGTTCGAGATAGAGCTTACGAGCTTGCCGGATCATTGGCCAAAACCCTTAAGATACCAAAGCTGACCAAAGCTGCGGATGAGGAAGATCAAAAGATTAGCAAAAGAAGGACACCAAGTGATCTTAAGTAATCGTTATGGAACCAAGTATAAAAGGAAGAAATTATATATAAAAAAAGGTCCTAAATCTATTGCATATGTGCCAATTTAATCCTAAATATTTTTACATTTTATCAATTGAATCCATTTAATCAATTTTGACTGAAGATCATTGACGTAGATGTCAATCATTTTATATAGCACGGTCAATGCTGACGTAGACTTTTTTTTTATTAGTCTTCCATTCGTATTTTGAATTTTTATAATGTTCTTTTTTGTTTTTTTTTTGTTTGTTCTTTTCTTTTCTTTGTTTTAATTTTTCAAACTAAGGTTCATTGGTCAAATCTCGCCTGCCACTGGCTAGGGTTGGGAAGCCCTCGTCGGATATGGGTATCGCAGCCTCGCCCAAATTTGGTGAAGGCTGTGGCGCCCTTGCTTGGCTCAAATCTGGCGAAGGCCATGAGCCCTCGTCTAGTGGCTGGTGAGGGTCGGTTGGCAATCCTTGACATCCCTTAGTAAAAAAAAAAAGTAAAGAGGAGAAAAGAAAAAAAGAAAATATATACATGTATAAAAATATAAAAAGAAATTTGAAAATGTCTTCTCTAGCCTCGATCGTACCACGTAGGACATTCGGCATTCATATCAATGATTTTCGATTAAAGTTAGTCAGATGGACTCAATTGACAAAATGTAAAAACGTATGACTTAATTGACACAATTAAAATGTTTCGGATTGTATTGGCGCAAATGTAATATGTTTAGAACATTTTTGGTAGTTGTCTCAGTTTAAAATACAACATAACATAATGATGGGAGGGAATTATAATAACATGGTGACAACATGCGCCATTTTCCAAAACTACAATGAGGTATTTCAGCTCTAGCACACTTGGCTCACAAAATGAGGTATTGCGCTCTTTCATCTCCGGTGACATCTTGTTCCTAGTCATTGCCATATGCGACGGAGATCGCAAGAACGTGTAATGCAAAATAAAGAAAGGCTCGATTTTGTATTACGAAATTCATTATCACTTACATTTTGTTAAATCTGAGGGGAGCACTGCATTTTACATTTTTTTTTTGGGTCAGAAAAAGGCTTGCATTACTAATAAGCATTTGGAGTACATAGGTTCTCAAAGTCCGAACATAAAATTTCGACGTTCAATTTCACAGAGTTCTTCGGTGGAGGAACCCACTAGTTCGATAACAAGCTTGCATCTTTATCCTCTTTTTTCCTTACCCCGAATTGAGTTTCTCATCAAGAGTGTTCATCGTGATTGCTTCGTCCATGAGCAAGCTGGAACAAGGCTCTCGAGTGTGGAAGACCATATGGTGTTGGGCGCCTTCCAAATTAACCATAACACTCCGGCGAGTAGAGCTCTCGAGGTGGGGTTGGCTCAAGAGGTAAGATTTTCATGAACCCACTGCTCGATTATGGTGATATGTGTCATGGATGTTTGAACTTGATACTTGGGATTTGAATAGATAATTTGTGTCCACTCACACAGGATGAAAAGGTATTCGGCTGACTTCGGGGCTTGACGACAGAGAGAGCATAAAAGGTTCGGTAGTAAGCTTCTTCTGTGTAGATTTCCCTTTGTTGGCAGAGCTTCGTTGCGCACTCTCCACTAGGGGTGTCAACGGTACGGTTCAGTTCGATTTTTTTTTAATAACCAAATCGAACCGAATTGCTATGGTGAATAGATGAACCGAACCGAATTACGGCCCAAACCGAATACATACCGAGCCGAACCGAAAGTTGGGTTTGGTTTTTCGATTTTCCTCTTTGAAAGAATTTACCCCAACATCTATTTGGGTCCCAACTTTTGAAGGAGCCAAAGCAGTTGAAGAGTCGTCCATTGAGCGGATCGTGAGGCGATTGAGCAGCCGCAGGCAGTAGGCCATGGAACGGAGACGATTGAGTAGCCACAGCCGTGGAAGAGACGATTGAGCAGCCACAGCTGTGGAACGGAGACGATTGAGCAACCGCAGCTGTGGAATAAAGACGATTGAGCAGTCTCAGCCGTGGAAGAAACGATTGAGTAGTCTCAGCCGTGGAAGATACGATTGACAACAAACGATTAGGGTTTCTCTTTCTCGAACGCTTTCTTGAGAGGGGTGTCGTGAAAAAGAACACCCCAACATCGCCCGCGATTGCATCTGCTTTCATCCCCTCCCTCCCTCCCTCCATTAGCTAGTCTACGTCAAAACACCTATTCATCATTCTCACAAGTTCCCCATCATCTCATCATTCATTCCCAATTTTGGTAGAGGATTTTAGAAGGCAAATCCCAATTTTCACATGGAAGCATCAGTTGCGAGCTCATCGAATCACCAGCCAAGGCTTTGCTTTTTCCGCTGTGCCTTCTTCAGGAATTGTTGTCGATGTTTCTGTTGCTACTACACCTACTCGTAAAGCGTCTCACCAATTCTCCCCAGTTTCGTGTCCCTGATCGTCGTCGTCGTGGAAGACCTAAAGGCCTTGCAATTCCTTGTGGACTTGTTTTTATGGGTTTTGACAAATAAGAAAAAAGAAGATGGGCCAATTCGGTTATCCGAATACCGAACCAAACCGAGCCCAAGTGTCCCAAATTGAAAAAAAAAAAAGAATGATTTTTGTTTCATTATCCAAACCGAAAACCGAACCGAACCAAAATGCATGGAATTTTCGGTTCGGTTCGGTTTTCGGTTTGGATAATGAAACAAAAATCATTCTTTTTTTTTTTTCAATTTGGGACACTTGGGCTCGGTTTGGTTCGGTATTCGGATAACCGAATTGGCCCATCTTCTTTTTCTTATTTGTCAAAACCCATAAAAACAAGTCCACAAGGAATTGCAAGGCCTTTAGGTCTTCCACGACGACGACGATCAGGGACACGAAACTGGGGGAGAATTGGTGAGACGCTTTACGAGTAGGTGTAGTAGCAACAGAAACATCGACAACAATTCCTGAAGAAGGCACAGCGGAAAAAGCAAAGCCTTGGCTGGTGATTCGATGAGCTCGCAACTGATGCTTCCATGTGAAAATTGGGATTTGCCTTCTAAAATCCTCTACCAAAATTGGGAATGAATGATGAGATGATGGGGAACTTGTGAGAATGATGAATAGGTGTTTTGACGTAGACTAGCTAATGGAGGGAGGGAGGGAGGGGATGAAAGCAGATGCAATCGCGGGCGATGTGGGGTGTTCTTTTTCACGACACCCCTCTCAAGAAAGCGTTCGAGAAAGAGAAACCCTAATCGTTTGTTGTCAATCGTATCTTCCACGGCTGAGACTACTCAATCGTTTCTTCCACGGCTGAGACTGCTCAATCGTCTTTATTCCACAGCTGCGGTTGCTCAATCGTCTCCGTTCCACAGCTGTGGCTGCTCAATCGTCTCTTCCACGGCTGTGGCTACTCAATCGTCTCCGTTCCATGGCCTACTGCCTGCGGCTGCTCAATCGCCTCACGATCCGCTCAATGGACGACTCTTCAACTGCTTGGCTCCTTCAAAAGTTGGGACCCAAATAGATGTTGGGGTAAATTCTTTCAAAGAGGAAAATCGAAAAACCAAACCCAACTTTCGGTTCGGCTCGGTATGTATTCGGTTTGGGCCGTAATTCGGTTCGGTTCATCTATTCACCATAGCAATTCGGTTCGATTTGGTTATTAAAAAAAAATCGAACTGAACCGTACCGTTGACACCCCTAGTGGAGAGTGCGCAACGAAGCTCTGCCAACAAAGGGAAATCTACACAGAAGAAGCTTACTACCGAACCTTTTATGCTCTCTCTGTCGTCAAGCCCCGAAGTCAGCCGAATACCTTTTCATCCTGTGTGAGTGGACACAAATTATCTATTCAAATCCCAAGTATCAAGTTCAAACATCCATGACACATATCACCATAATCGAGCAGTGGGTTCATGAAAATCTTACCTCTTGAGCCAACCCCACCTCGAGAGCTCTACTCGCCGGAGTGTTATGGTTAATTTGGAAGGCGCCCAACACCATATGGTCTTCCACACTCGAGAGCCTTGTTCCAGCTTGCTCATGGACGAAGCAATCACGATGAACACTCTTGATGAGAAACTCAATTCGGGGTAAGGAAAAAAGAGGATAAAGATGCAAGCTTGTTATCGAACTAGTGGGTTCCTCCACCGAAGAACTCTGTGAAATTGAACGTCGAAATTTTATGTTCGGACTTTGAGAACCTATGTACTCCAAATGCTTATTAGTAATGCAAGCCTTTTCTGACCCAAAAAAAAAATGTAAAATGCAGTGCTCCCTCAGATTTAACAAAATGTAAGTGATAATGAATTTCGTAATACAAAATCGAGCCTTTCTTTATTTTGCATTACACGTTCTTGCGATCTCCGTCGCATATGGCAATGACTAGGAACAAGATGTCACCGGAGATGAAAGAGCGCAATACCTCATTTTGTGAGCCAAGTGTGCTAGAGCTGAAATACCTCATTGTAGTTTGGAAAATGGCGCATGTTGTCACCATGTTATTATAATTCCCTCCCATCATTATGTTATGTTGTATTTTAAACTGAGACAACTACCAAAAATGTTCTAAACATATTACATTTGCGCCAATACAATCCGAAACATTTTAATTGTGTCAATTAAGTCATACGTTTTACATTTTGTCAATTGAGTCCATCTGACTAACTTTAATCGAAAATCATTGATATGAATGCCGAATGTCCTACGTGGTACGATCGAGGCTAGAGAAGACATTTTCAAATTTCTTTTTATATTTTTATACATGTATATATTTTCTTTTTTTCTTTTCTCCTCTTTACTTTTTTTTTTACTAAGGGATGTCAAGGATTGCCAACCGACCCTCACCAGCCACTAGACGAGGGCTCATGGCCTTCGCCAGATTTGAGCCAAGCAAGGGCGCCACAGCCTTCACCAAATTTGGGCGAGGCTGCGATACCCATATCCGACGAGGGCTTCCCAACCCTAGCCAGTGGCAGGCGAGATTTGACCAATGAACCTTAGTTTGAAAAAATTAAAACAAAGAAAAGAAAAGAACAAACAAAAAAAAAACAAAAAAGAACATTATAAAAATTCAAAATACGAATGGAAGACTAATAAAAAAAAAGTCTACGTCAGCATTGACCGTGCTATATAAAATGATTGACATCTACGTCAATGATCTTCAGTCAAAATTGATTAAATGGATTCAATGATAAAATGTAAAAATATTTAGGATTAAATTGGCACATATGCAATAGATTTAGGACCTTTTTTTATATATAATTTCTTCCTTTTATACTTGGTTCCATAACGATTACTTAAGATCACTTGGTGTCCTTCTTTTGCTAATCTTTTGATCTTCCTCATCCGCAGCTTTGGTCAGCTTTGGTATCTTAAGGGTTTTGGCCAATGATCCGGCAAGCTCGTAAGCTCTATCTCGAACGATAGCGTTAGGTTAAAAGGTGGCAATATGCGTCAGAAAAACTCATTTTTTTTTTCAACTCAATTTTAGTGGGCAAAGTTGTGTATGAGTACCGTGAAAAACTCATTTTTTTTCAACTCTCAAATCTTAAGAACAGAAAGAGTTCCTAAGGAAGATAACAATCTCAATCTCGTGGCTCCCAGAAAACTCTAGGACGACCACACTCCAGTCATTCCCGTCGTAATCTGGACGATTGCCGTCCGAAAATTCAAGAGGGAACTCCATTCCGCTTGAAGATTTCTGAAGTTCATGAACACTTGGCTTTACTTTAGACAAATGATCTTCGATAAAATATGATGCTAGAAAGTGCAACCCCAAAGCTTAAGATGATAGGTGGAGGGAGACCGGTTATCAAATGATGTGGTACAATAACTTCAACAAAATCTTTTACACAATTTGATCCTTCAAAAATTAAACCAATACCAATCAAAGAGGTCTTTTCCGAGATCATAATGTAAGATAGCTAAGGTGGGAGATGACGGTGAATCCTTCAGGTTTTAAAAGGGGGAGAATAACAAAAAAAAAAAAAGGTCCTAAATTTATTGCATTTTGTGCTAATTCAATGGTAAATCTTTTTGATTGTGCCAATTGAATCCTAAGCTTTTCACGTTTTACAAATTGAGTCTATGTAGTTAATTTTGGTTGAAAATCGCTAATGTGGATATTGACTGTCCTAAGTGACAAGACCAACGTTGATCGAGACATTTAATTAATATTTGAATAATTTCTAAACTTCTCTATATTTTTTCTTTTCTTTTCTTTACTATTTTTTCCTCGGACCTAGGGCTGGCAAGAGTCACCGGCCATCCTCGTTGGCCATAGGCAACTGTCGGGACACCCGTGCCGGCACCAGGCGAGGATCACGACACCCTCGCAAAATCTAGCCAGGGTGCTGCAATCCTTGCTCGCCCTAGGCAAGGGTGTCTCGGCCAAGGAAAGAAAAATAATAAATAAATTCAAAAATTATTAAAATATTATTAAAGATTATCTACGTCAGCTTTGGCCTTGCCACGGAGGACGATCGGCGCTCACGTCAGCAATTTTCTGTCAAAATTGACCGGATCGAATCAATGGCAAACCGTGAAAATGTTTAGGACATAATTGAAAAGGTTAGGGACTGAGCCGGTAACAAGAACAATAAGTTTAAGACTTCTTTTTATGGTAATTTTCTCGTTAGAAAAGCTCGACCACTAGCGCGAGATTTTTACTACGCGATGCATGTAGCCCATGTAGGTCGAAATCAAGGGTCACTTTGGCATATCGCGAATCGGAATCGTCTTCTCTGGGGACGGGGACGCGGCAGATGTTCTGAGTTCCCGACAGTCGTCGTGGAAAAAGATTCTTTCTTGGCTTTTTTGGGCTTATCGTCCTTCTTGCGAGCTCTCTTTCTTGTCTGGAATGGAGATTGTCGGACGACCGAGCGTGACGTTGTCGTCTTCCGAAGATCCGAAAGGCCCGATGCCCACAAGCACTTGATGGCGGGATGAATGGAGTCAAATGACTGTTTCGGCTTTTGCTTCATTTGTTTTATTGGACTCTTATCGCTCTCACGTAAATGCGTACGTTGATATGCACACATCGTCACCGTTGAGGAGCGTCGGGGTCGTCGGGCGGGGAGACCTCATTTTGGGAGCCAATCCACGTGTATGTGCATTGGGCTCGCATGCGTAAGGATTACACCACCCCCATCACACGTGTGGAGTAATTTTCGGCCATTTCGGCAGTATTTTTTTAGGACTTTTTTTTAATGTTCTTTTTCACTATTCATCTTAGTAGAAGTGCTAGCGGGGGTAAGCCGGGGCCTTGGCGCTACTGGCCACTATGCTAGAGCCAGGAAGCCCTCATCGATAACTGACGAGGGCCGCCGTTCGACCTTGGCCAAATCTCTGATTGGCAAGCGCCTCAAGCTCTTGCCCAAATCTAGGGGAGGGTTTCAAAGCCCCCCACTGGCGATCAACGGCTTCGTCCTTGCCCACGGCTAGATTCGGTTGGTGACCGTTGCCGGTGATAACCGAGGCTAGATGATTCTTGCTGTTCTTTCTAGAAGATGAACATCGAAAAGAGAAAAAGAAAAAGAATAAAAAAATTTATAAAAATCATTCACGCTAAAGTCAACTGTGCCACGTAGGGCAACCAAAGGCCATGGCAGTGATTGCTCACGTACCAATTTTGGCCAAAGAGACTAAATTGACAAAATTAAAAAAAAAAAATATATGATTAAATTGGCCTTATTAAAAAAGTTTAGGCTGAATTAAGCGTAATTTAGGATTTGATAGTGGTCAGAGTGTTTTTTTATCGAAAGTGGAGAGCTGGCGGAGTAATTAATGATGGCGAAATTGAAGAAATCTCACTAATTTGGAAGTGGGTTGTTGAAGTTGACCTCGGATCATGTCTCCATTTTCATCATGGATCGTCCTATTTCTAAACTTACAAATCCATTTTGGGGTATCTCTCTGTGTCTCTCTGATTTTTTGATTGCACAATTAACACCGGAGATTAGTCTAGCTCAATAATGACGTGGTCAACATAAGTTGTTGGCATCTTCTAGCACATAGTATATGCGCACAACTTGCAGCGTGCAACTTCGAAGGCAAAATCAGATTATTATTGCCAATTGAGTGTAGTTTGATCCAAGCAAAATGACAGATTAAGTCGCGGTGACGCATTCGAATTGGGTTTTCTTTCTCCCTTCGAAAATGGACATATAGATCACTATCACGTGTTATTTGTTAATTTATCACGATAACTATTAGCGTGATTTTTCTTTTCTTTTTCTTTTTGAATATTCGCAGCGATATACGGGAAATTATAATTTATTCTTGGGAGGATGACCCGGTCCACATCTTGAAGATATTTCTTATATTGCACAGGGATTTGTATATGGTGTTGAACAAACCTATGCTGTTCGATCTATTAAATATTAATGCATCTTAAGTCTTATCATGGAATAATCATATTATATGGTATATGCTCATAATTAGACAAAAGTGGGTCTGAACAACCAAGCCCTAGAAGTGAAGTCAAGGGGAGTCGTGGTCGGGAGTTAGTGGAGCAGCTTTTGGTTAATTAATTGATCATATTGGTAATTAAGTGGTAATTATACGACGGTGCAAGTATAAGGGTGTGTTTGTTTGGGAGAAAAACTTCATGTTAGAAGGAAAATGCTTTTCGGCAAATCATTCTTCAAGAAAACGGTGAGTTTTCATTTCTTAATTGGTGATATGTGACTGAAAATATTTTTGGATATTTGATCTCATTTGAAAAATGATTTCAATGACGTCATTAGGCCAAAAAAATTAAATTTTAAATATTTATTTATTTCATTTAATTTCTTTTCCTTTTTTTTCTTTTTCTTTCTTCCTCCATTGCGATTGGTCGGTGGTGGCCACCGGCAAGCCTCGAGCTCGTTGGACTGCTTATGTGGCCAGTCATCCGCCGTCACCAAGGCCCGAGGACTAGCGAAGGGAGAAGGAAAAAAGAAAAAGACAGAAAACAAAAAATCAAAAAAAATTTAAAAAAATCGATATGAGCAATTTTGAAAAGCATTTCATCTCTCTATATTTAGGATTCATCTCTCTATATTTAGGAATTAACTTTCCTAATTTTATGACGTGAATTTTCTATTGGCTAGATCGTTTTTGCCGAACCAAATAGGTGAAAGTCCCAAGAACGAATAATCGAAAAGCAACTTCGCCCAAACAAATGCATCCTAAAGTTTAGTTTGCTTGGCTTCTGTTGAGTGCTGTTTTTCCTGTAGATATTGCGTCGGCTCTTAAAAAACACATTGGATGTCCATCGCCATGCCGAATTTGGACATAGAATAATCAATAAAATTTTGTGGAGCCAGCGACATTGCTCTTAGCCAAAGTCCATTAACCTCGTTGTCTCTGCATGGGACTGTTTCGCATATTTATATTCCCCGTGCTTATCCATTCATAAAAAGACAAATTTTCGTACAACAAAAAGGAAAATCTTATTAATATAGTAAGCTGGAGAAACAAAGAAACATCATCATGAAAACGAGAGGGCTTATATGGATGTAATTCTGGGGAAATTATTGTCGTATTAAACCGTCATCAGACTTGACTTTTGGTTCGAGATTAAGCTATGTGATTGGCAAGCCCGCAAGAAATGCGCGAAAAATGCATTGTTTATGTAAGATAGAAACCCTAGAAACTTATGCATTATTGAGGAACACTTCATGTATGTTTTCCTTGTCATTACGCATGCCTTCCTTGGCCAATACAAGTTGCGTAGCTTTTCCTGATGAATTTAGACAGAAGTGATGTTCGTTGCCGAGCTTAAAAGAAAGGGTGTCGATTTCTGTTGCAAATTCATGGGATTTTTTTATTTTATTTTATTTTTATCTTTCGTATGAATGAACTAAGCTAGCTTAGCTATTGCTTAGAGCATTGTAATATCGGAGTACTTTCGGGAGATTTGCACAGTGATCTTATACCATGTAAGATTATAACCACGTAGCTATCGCCCATCTTGGCCCACAAGCCTCCCCGATTTCATGTTTATCGAGAGGATTCTTGTGA
>JAGVVM010009465.1:0-10954 GCA_019149425.1 Psidium friedrichsthalianum
GGCTCGAAGGCTGATAGAGGACCCATGGGACAAGGCCAGGAGGTTCAGAGAGGGGCTGAGGCCCGAGCTGAAGAGTATGATAATCGCGACTGGGCTGAGGGACTACAATGAGATCTATGAACGAGCCCTGGCGATAGAACGGGATCTACAAGAGAAGGCTGCCGCAACTGGATTGCGGTTCATGCCGAATAGGAACTTCAGAGATTTCGGCAAGAGGCCGATGAAAGACAACCGCAGGTTCGTCCCACCTGCGAGGAAGACTTTGGGAAAGCCGCCTTTTGCTGGAAATCAGAACTGCCGTGATTGTGGCAGGAGACATGGGAACAGCCCCTGTCCGAAGAAGACGGGAGGATGCTTCAGATGTGGACAGATGGGGCACATGCAAAGGAACTGTCCGAGGAATGGCCCGAGACCTCAGTTCCAACCGCAGCAGCAGCCACCAGTGGCGAATGCACCTCAAGGGATTCTGAACCGTCCGCCTGCTCAGGGACGAGTATATGCTGTGGCGCGCAAGGATGCTGAGAATGCGCCAGGGGTGATCACAGGTACCATTTCTATCTGTGGTCATACCGCCTATGCCTTGTTTGATCATGGTGCATCCCATTCGTTCTTATCTGCACGTTTTGCTGAGTTGGCTGGAATAGAAACTAGACCGTTGGATATTGTATTGCATGTGGCCACACCATTGAAAGATAAAGTAATTGTTATGTTAGGGTGTAAGGGGTGTGAGATAGCTCTGGGAAATAGAGTTGAGAGGATTGACTTAGCCGTCCTGCCCATGTATGATTTTGATTTGATTGTTGGCATGGATTGGCTGGTTAGACATGGAGCAGTTATTGACTGCAGTAGGAGTACTATAAGGCTGAACCCAGTAGATGGGCCTGAGTATGAATTTAAAGGTAACCGAGGTGGAACCTCAATACCCTGGATTTCAGCCCTAGAAGCAACTAAGCTGATGGATCAGGGTTGCTTAGGATTCCTGGCGTCAGTAACAGATTCCTCAGTTCAAGAAGTGAGGCTAGAGGACGTGCCTGTAGTGAGGGAGTACTCGGACGTATTTCCTCAAGAATTGCCTGGCTTGCCACCAGAGCGTGAAGTGGAGTTTGTGATTGAGTTGGCACCGGGGACTGAGCCAATCTCAAAAGCACCGTATAGGATGGCACTATCTGAATTGAAAGAGCTAAAGGTGCAGATGCAAGAGCTACTGGATAAAGGATTTATCCGCCCCAGTGCTTCGCCATGGGGAGCTCCGGTGCTGTTTGTTAAGAAAAAGACGGATCACTCAGGCTGTGTATAGATTACAGGCAGCTGAACCAAGTGACGATCAAGAACAAGTATCCTTTGCCGAGGATAGATGATCTGTTTGATCAGCTGGAAGGAGCGTGTGTGTTCTCCAAGATAGACCTAAGGACAGGCTATCACCAGCTAAGGATCAAGAAGGAGGATATCCCGAAGACTGCTTTAGGACCAGATATGGGCATTACGAGTTCACTGTCATGCCATTTGGATTGACAAATGCCCCAGCTGCATTCATGGATATGATGAACAGGGTGTTCAAGGAGTTCTTGGATCGATTCGTGATAGTCTTCATCGACGACATCCTGGTGTACTCGAAGAATGCTGAAGACCACGAAGAACACTTGAGGATTGTTCTGCAGACCTTAAGGGAGCACTCACTGTATGCGAAGTTTAGTAAGTGTGAGTTCTGGCTGAGCAGAGTGGCGTTTCTTGGACACATTGTATCAGGAGAAGGGATATCGGTAGATCCAGCTAAGATCGAAGCTGTGGAGAAGTGGCCGAGGCCAACAACCGTGACTGAAATAAGAAGCTTCCTTGGATTGGCTGGTTATTACAGACGCTTCGTGGAAAGGTTCTCCGCGATAGCCGCTCCGATGACAAGACTGTTAAAGAAGGAGTCGAAGTTCGAATGGACAGCGAAGTGCGAGGAGAGCTTTCAGGAGCTAAAGGATCGACTGACTTCCGCACCAGTATTGACCATCCCATCCGGACCTGGAGGATTTGAGATTTACAGCGATGCTTCGCTAAGAGGTCTAGGATGTGTCTTGATGCAACATGGACGAGTAGTAGCTTATGCATCTCGACAGCTGAGGCCACATGAGATGAATTATCCGACGCATGACCTGGAGCTGGCAGCCATAGTGTTCGCATTGAAGATCTGGAGACATTATCTGGTGGGAGAAAAGTTCCAGATATACACAGATCACCAGAGTCTGAAGTATTTGTTTTCGCAGAAGGAATTAAACATGAGACAACGTCGATGGATGGAGTTGCTGAAAGACTACGATTGTGATATCCTATACCATCCAGGAAAGGCGAACAAGGTGGCGGATGCTCTGAGCAGGAAGTCGAGCATCGCGCATATGATGGTTAAGGAATGGACGTTGCTGGAAGAAATCAGAGACTCTGAGTTCAAGGTCGAGGTAGGAAGCCTCTCGAGCTTAATGGCCACACTACAGATTGAACCCGAGATTCAATTGAGGGTTAAAGAGTTGCAGACTACGGACCCAGATATTCAGAAGATTGTGACGATGGATGCAGAAGAGAGGAAAGATGATTTCAAGGTGACTGAAGACGGGATAGTGAAGTTTAGAGGACGCCTGTGTGTGCCAAACGACGAAGAGTTGAAGGAAAGAATTCTATCAGAGGCACACAGGAGTAACTACAGTATCCACCCGGGAAGCACGAAGATGTACCAGAACCTGCGTCAGCACTACTGGTGGAATGGAATGAAGGTGGATGTGGCTAAGCATGTAGCCAAGTGCTTGACATGCCAGCAGGTGAAGGCGCAACATTGCAAGCCTGGAGGACTGTTGCAACCATTGGAAATCCCAGAGTGGAAATGGGAGCATATCACCATGGATTTCGTGACAGGACTGCCAAGGAGTCAGAGAGGAAACGACTCAATCTGGGTGATAGTGGACCGACTGACCAAGTCCGCACATTTCATTGCAGTGCGAAAGGATTCCACTTTGGAGAAGTTGGCTGAATTGTATGTGAGGCAGATTGTAAGACTGCATGGAGTGCCAGTGAGCATTGTGTCGGATAGGGATCCCCGCTTCACCGCCACATTCTGGAAGAGTCTGCAGGGTGCTCTTGGAACAGAGTTAAGGTTCAGTACAGCCTACCACCCTCAGACTGATGGACAGTCAGAAAGGACTATACAGACTCTGGAGGACATGCTGAGAGCGTGTGTAATTGATTTCAAAGGAGGCTGGGAAGAGCAGTTACACTTGGTGGAATTCGCCTACAATAATAGCTACCAGCAGAGTATCAAGATGGCACCATTTGAAGCATTGTATGGAAGGGCCTGCAGGACACCAATTTGTTGGGACGAAGTTGGTGAGAAAAGTATAACAGGCCCAGAATTGGTGCAACAATCAGTGGAGGCAGTCAAGGTGATCAAGGACAGACTGAGGACCGCCCAGAGTAGACAGAAGAGTTATGCAGACAAGAGACGTAAGCCATTGGAATTTCAAGTTGGAGATCATGTCTTTCTGAAGGTGTCGCCGATGCGAGGATTATCTCGGTTTGGCAAGAAGGGAAGCTGAGTCCCAGATTCGTTGGGCCATTCGAGATATTGGAGAAGATCGGGACACTGGCTTATCGTCTGGCGCTACCGCCGAACTTGTCGCAGATCCACAACGTATTTCATGTATCGATGCTGAGGAAGTATGAGCCAGACCCTGGCCATATACTCGATCATGAAGTCATCGAAATGGATGACCGCGTCTCCTACGTGGAAAGGCCAGTGAGGATTGAAGATCGTAAGGAGCAAGTACTGAGGAACAAGACGATTCCACTGGTCAAGGTCATCTGGGAACACCATGGAACCGAAGGAGCCACGTGGGAAAACGAAGACGAGATGAAGAAGAAATACCCTTACCTGTTTGAATGATCGCCTGTAATTTGATTTTGAAGTAAGGACTGGTAGTATGTAAATTTCGAGGACGAAATTTTTATAAGAAGGGAAGAATTGTGACAGTCTGAAAATTCGACCCAATTGTCAGACTTTCTAAATGAATGGAAATACTTCATTAATACACTCTAGTCGACGCTCACTCAGGATTAGCTACCCTGAGCTGACCAACCAAAGGGGAAAGGCTATCTGGGAAATTTTCCCAATCAGCCGCCCGTTGGCCTGAGACTGAGACAGAGTCGGTATTTGATGAAATTGACCACAAAATGAAATCTGACGATGGACAATCGAATCAGTAAGATAAACGCAATGAAGAAATGAAGTCGGTTTCGAAAATGTCGACTGAAGGTCAGACAGCCGGTGCACGTCGTGAAGCAAGACGTGAATGGAAAATTACCGAAATGCCCCCGGTAAATGCTCAGGCCTTAGAATGAGACTAATTAGGATTTTTGAGAGTAGAATCGATAGACCGACACCAAATCCTGTCCAAAATTCGTTCGCGCTTGGGACCCGATCGGTGCATTCGGCACGCAAATCGAGGCAAGTCAAATCAGATGTCACATCAATCAATCAAGTGTCAAATCAATCCATCAATCACATCAATCAAGGTTCAATTCCCAAGACAATCAAATCACTCACATCATGTCAAATTTCCCCAAACCTAACCCCACTTACCCATTTTTGAATTTTGATTTATTAAACCATTATAATCTCTCTCCTTCTCTCTCCTCCCTCTCATTTTTCGGCCGGCCATCCCTCCCTCTCTCTCCATCTCTCCCGATCACTCTCTCTCCCTCTCGGATTCTCCCTCTCGCCCGGCCACCGTCCCCGTCGTCCGCCGCGAAGAGCCGCCCGTCCGGCCGTCGTCCACCCCTCCCTTCGGCCTCCTTGTGTTGTGGTAAGCTTCCTTAGCCCCTTGCCTCTTCATTCGCACGGCTGGAAGGCCGCCGTGGACCGCGACCCGATCTCACTCTCCATCTCTCTCTCGGTTCAGCCGTCCGCCCGCCCACGTCGTCGTCGCCGTCGGCCTTCACCCGTCCACGCCGCCGTCTAGGTGAGTCCCCCGTGCCTCTCTCTTGCTGGTTTCGGTGGCATGGAGGCCACCTTGAACCCCGAACTCACCTCACACTCCCTCTCTCTCTCGTCTAGTTTTGTGTCGCCGTGAGCTCCGCCGGTCGTCCGCCCGTCCCGTCGCCGTCCAACCGCCTCCATCAGCCCCTATAGGTAAGCAACCCACTAATCTTGACTTAGGCTAGTTGTATGCTTATGTGGTTGATTGGATTAGTGGCTAAACATGGTGATTTGTGGTTAATATGTGTGATTTGTTGTTAATTGGGCTTAGGCCATTTGGTTTTCTAGTGGGCCGGCCGAATGGGTCATTTGGAGTGAGAGATTGGGCCTAGAAACTATGCATTTGGGCTGGAATTTGTGATGTGGGCGTGTAATGCAATGGGCTTAAGGGTTCTAATGGGCTTGGGATCTTAATGTTATGCTAGTTGGGCCTAAATAAAACTAATTGGACCCAATTGTAATGGTGGGCCCATTTGGACGAAAATCATAATTAAATGGGCCCAATGATGGGTTGGAACATTAAAAGATGAGGCCCATTAATGCATATGGGCTTAGAGTGATCAAATGGGCCTAAAATGGGCTAAATGGGCTTAATTGGAAAATCCTTGAAAATGGGCTTGGGCCCTACACGAAATTAACTCTAATTGGGCCTAAATATCATAATGGACTTAAGATTTAATTAATGGGCTCAAGTTTAATTAATGGGCCTTGGTTACTATTAGGGCCCAACTGAAATTATTAAGCCCAACTTAACCTAATGGGCCTAACCCATTTCATTCAACCTTGAACCTTAATGGGCCCAACCTGACTAATGGGCTTGAAACCTCATAATGGGCCGACTTACCTTAGTGGACTTAGTTTCCTTCGTGGGCCGTGGGCCTTGGTCTGGGCTTTAGGCCTACTTGACTGTGAATCCTCTAACTGGGCCCTGAACCAACTTAACCTAATTCATCTACACCCGAAGGATTGTTTAGCTATTAAATCACTAGTCGTGAGTTATTAACTCTCAGGGGACCAACGTGGGTGTGGGGCTTAGGCTGAGTTACAGATCCGCGAAGATGAGGGTCCAACTGATATGGGTCTGACCCGAGTAATATCATGTGGTATTCTATCGAACTTGTCTGTCTAAAGGATTGTGCGTGGGGCCTTTGATTCTCTTATGGCGTGGCTTGTCGTGCACGTGAAAATATGATGGTTGCTTGATGCGTTCTATACTTGTGCATATATGCCATATCATGCATGCTCTGTGTTAGGATTGACTGATTGCAATCATGTGGGCCCCGCATTCATTGAGAGCATGGCATGAGTCACCAGAGTTGTGACGTGAGAATGTGCCCAGAGGGGAAGTGGAGAGAAAAGGGAGACCAACGTAAGGCGTTCGAGACGCAGTGTGGTAATTGCCGTATGGCACTGTTGGGTGAGCCCTGATGGGATTTGGAGTGACAGATGGGCATGGTCTATTGGGACCCGTTATGGCCGATTGAGGCCTGAGCATGATCCATTGGGATCCGATATGGCCGGTTGAGGCCTGTAGCATTGCATATGGCATCTGATTGATATCTCTTGTGCCCGTCTGTATGATATGAACTGTGTTGGGATAATTTGCATGTCGGTTATTCATGTTGGGGTCTGGTACCGAGGAGACTGAGAGTGTCTGAACCCCGGTACGTGAGCCTAGTCCGTTGGATAGGACCGACCCCACTAGTATACGCTATCCTACGTTAGGATTAGTGGTGAGCTTATTGAGTTTCGACTCATGGGCGGTGGTTGCCCTTCTTTTACAGATCCAGGTCACCCATGATGGCTGCACCGCCGATGCTTTTTGGACTGCCAGTGCAGATGGACACCGAGATTACCCTCCATTTTGATATGCACGCCACTCTGTGGCATAGGCATGTGACCACCGTGTTAGTAGATCAGGGTGGACCCTATCTTGTACCCCATAGATACGAGGCCTGGTTTAGAGAGGGCCTGTATGGCTTCGAGGGACCTCAGAGAGACTCCCCGATCCCCATGGAGGACGACCCGATCTTGCTACAGCCAGCTGAGTATGGAGGCGAGGTGGTAGACCCCGACCCATTGCAGGAGATGCCGTCACCAGGACGATCCGAGATCGATGGTCACGAGGAGGGTGACGCGATGGACACTGACGAGGAGGATCCAGAGGAGGACCCAGAGGAGGACCCCGAGGAGGATCCCGAGGAGGAGCTCGAGATGGACTGAGTTATGCTGTACTGGTCTAGTCCTTTTTGAGAGAGCGTAGGTAGCTCGATCTTAGTGAGTTTTCTTTGGAGTCTGAATCTAACGCTTGACATATATATATATATGATGTGTATCGCCTTTGTAAGAGTGTTCTTGTCTTTTCATGCTACCCCGTTCCTTGTGTATGTATGTATGTTTAGAAGGCACGCTTCCGCAGGTTTTAGATTGTTGTCGTTTCGCGCTAGCGTCACTTGGCCGCGATGAGCATCCTGGGCCGTCGCTACTCGTAGGCCAGGTGTACGCAGGGATCCGTTGATGTTTATGAACAGGGGTGTCGCGTGCTCGATTGGGGTTCGGGGCGTGACAAGCTGCCTTATGGATCGAGCAGCTGGAGAAAGCATTCACAGTGCTTGGATGCACGGATGAAGAGAAGGTCTCACTGGCGACCTATCAGCTCCAGAGCACCGCAGATGATTGGTGGAAGGCCACCAGAGGACGAGTCTTTCCTGATGGCATGAGGCCGAACTGGGCTGCATTCTGCGCAGCGTTCAATGGAAATACTTCTCCGAGGCAGCCCAGGAGAGGAAGATGGAGGAGTTCATTAGACTTCGCCAAGGGTCCATGACAGTAGACCAGTATGAAGGCGAGTTCGCCAGACTGTCCAAGTTTGCTCGAAGGCTGATAGAGGATCCGTGGGACAAGGCCAGAAGGTTCAGGGAAGGACTGAGGCCTGAGCTAAAAAGCATGATAATCGCCACTGGGCTGAGAGATTATAATGAGATCTATGAACGAGCCCTGGCTATAGAGCGAGATCTGCAAGAGAAGGATGCCGCATCTGGATCGCGGTTCATGCCAAATAGAAACTTCAGAGATTTCGGCAAGAGGCCGATGAGGACAACCGCAGGTTCACTCCACCTGCAAGGAGGACCCTGGGAAAGCCACCAATTGCTGGAAATCAGAACTGCCGTGACTGTGGCAGAAGGCATGGGAACAGCCCCTGTCCGAAGTAGACGGGAGGATGCTTCAGATGTGGTCAGATGGGGCATATTCAAAGGAACTGCCCGAGGAATGGTCCGAGACCCCAGTTCCAACCGCAGCCGCAGCCACCAATGGCGAATGTACCTCAAGGGATTCTGAACCGTCCGCCTGCTCAGGGAAGTATATGCTGTGGCGCGCAAGGAATGCTGAGAATGCAATCAAGTATGGGCACAATTCCCAATGTCCTCAATCACTCAATCACCTGTCACATAATCCCATCAAACCACCCACTCACCACTACCATTTTGTTTTTTATACACAAATCTTCTCTCTCCTCACTCCCTCAATCATTCGGCCGCACCTCTCTCCGTCTCTCTCCCTCCCGAATCCTCTCTCTTCCTCTCGCCTCCCTCTCGCACGTTTGGCCGCCGTGGACCGCCGGTCCGCAACGCTCGGCCGGCCACCTTTCACCGTCCGGCATTCCCACACGTCACGGTAAGCTCTCTCTAGTCCTGGTCCTTCAGTCCGTAGCCTGGATGGGCCCCGGACTACCGTCTCTCTCTCTATTCCTCTCGGCCCGCGAAGGCAACTCCACCGTTCGCCTTACCCGTCGCTCCGTCGTCGCCTTGCCGCCGTCGGTCTACCACTCCACTAAGCCATCGCCCATCACGGTAGCCTTCCCTCTCCTCTTCATTATCATTCGTGGTTGGAAACCCACGGACACCGGCGACATAACCTCTCTTGGCTACCAGAGCCGCCTTCAGTGCAAGTCGTTGCCGATTCGGCCACCGCGCCCCAAACAGCGGCAAAGCGCCACCACCAGCCCACACGGTAATCAATCCTCATAATCCTAGTTTAGCTAGAGATGGTGGATGTGTAAGTTTTAGTGGCTATTAGGGTGCTAGTGATAATTGGTGATTAAGATTAATGGGCTTTAGGCCATCTTGAGACATATTGGCCTTGCACCAGGCGCACTAGGACATGAATGCGCTGTAAATGTTAGAAGCGGGCCTGCAAAGTGGGCTAAGCGGGGTGAAGCAAAGAGGGCCTTAGCTAATGATAGGGCTTGCGAACAAATCACAATAATGGCCCTAAACAACTAATGAACCCAAAATTATGATGGTGGGCTCATTAATGGGGACGAAATGAAAGTTATGTGCCCCAATTATAATCTGAAACATAATTTATGAAGCCTACTAGTGTACATGGGCAAAGTGTATTGGGCCAAAATGGGGCAATGGGCCTAATTGGATAATCCTTTAAAATGGGCTGGCCCTCACAAAAAACACCAGGGCTTGAATTACATAATGGACCTTAATGACTCCTATGTGCCTAGATTGGTAAGGGCCTAACCTAATGGACCTTAAATTTCGGGCCAACATGATAATAAGCCCAGCTGGTAACCTATGGGCCAACCATTTCATAACTTGAATCTAATGGGCCCAACTTAGCAATAAGGCGCTCTAAACCTATGATGGGCCCACTACCCTAACGAACCTATTCACCCATATGGGCCTTGGGCCTCAGGTCAGGCATTAGGCCCATTCGAACTCGAATCCTTTAATTGGGCCCTAAACCAAGTTAAGCCTGATTCAAACACACCTGAGGACTGTTTAATCATTGAATCATTAGTCGTGGGTTAATAACTCCCAGGGGACTAGCATGGGTGATTGGGTTTAGGCCGAGTTGTTAAGGCCGCTGAGGTGAGATTCCTATCGTTATGGGTTTGACCCGAGAATTATTAGGGGATACCCTATTGAGGCTTTCTGGTTAAGGGATTGTGCGTGGGCCCTTTGATTTCCTTATGGCTTGGCATGTTGTGCACATGAGAGTGTGATGGTTGCTTGATGCGTTCTGTACTGGTGCATTTATGCCACATCATGCATGCTCTATGTTTGATTGACTGATTGCATCATGTGGGCCCGCATTCATTGAGAGCATGGCATGGGTCACCAGAGTTGTGACGCGAGAATGTGCCCAGAGGGAAGTGGAGAGAAAAGGGAGACCAACGTAAGGCGTTCGAGACGCAGTGTGGTAATTGCCGTAGGGCACTGTTGGTGAGCCCTGATGGGATTTGGAGTGACAGATGGGCATGGTCTATTGGGACCCCGTTATGGCCGATTGAGGCCTGAACATGATCCATTGGGATCCGATATGGCCGGTTGATGGCCTGCGAAATTGCATATGGGCATGCGATTGAAATCTCTTGTGCCCGTCTGTATGATATGAACTCTGTTATGATATTTGCACGTCTGTTATCATGGGTTGGGTCCTGGTACTGAGGAGACTGAGAGTGCTGAACCCGGGACCGTGAACCTAGTCCGTCGGATAGACCGGACCCACTAGTATACGCTATCCCTGTGTTAGGATTAGTGGTGAGCTTATTGAGTTTTCGACTCATGGGCGGTGGTTGCCTCTTTTACAGATCCATTCACCCGTGATTGGCTGCATCCGCCGATGCTTTTTGGGACTGCCAGTGCAGATGACACCGAGATTACCCTCCATTTCTGATATGCCACGCCACTCTGTGGGCATAGGCATGTGACCACCGTTTTAGTTAGATCAGGGTGGACCCTACTTGTTCCCCATAGGTCGAGGCCTGGTTTGAGAGGCCTGTATGCGCTTCGGGGACCTCAGAGAGACGTCCCCGATCCCCATGGGAGTGACGACCCAAAAAAAGCAAAAAAAGAAAAGAGTGTATCGCTTTAAATCCTCTTATTCTTCTTTTTCGGGGATCGCGTGTTTCTATCGCTTGTTTTTCCAAAA